>JBAMAX010002997.1:0-166091 GCA_037043745.1 Chymomyza amoena
TCATCTACCTGTAATGACATTTCTGCTAACTAGCCTTGCTCGCATCGATTGCTATCGTTACGATATTAAGAATGCAAACTGGTTTGAATTCGCTAGACAAGTCAACATTTTGCTTTCCAAAATTTCCCCTACTAAGCTCTAATAGTATTGACTGCATGGCTTTAAGTTTTGCCAAAGCGATTCAAATTGCAAGTACCACAGCATTCAACGATTACGAATTGCAAATCACTTAAATTGCCTTCCTCCTTGCATTTTAGATCTAATTATACGTTCAAGTATTATACGCCGAAGCTGGTTTATATACAGAAATCCTTCTGACCACGTCCCTTTTAAGTGGCTTAACTTTATTATTTCCAAAATCATTTTCAACCTGCGTAACCAATCTTGGAACAATATGTTAGCTTCCTTTAATAAAGGTTCGTCTCCGTTTTGGAAACTTACGTAAATCATAAAAAGGATAAGCACAGATAGCCCTACACTTTTAGACTTTTGAAGCTTTGGAGCAAGCATTCAGACTAAATCACTCGGTTTCAAATCGCCTCAGTGATCCTATTACGCTTAAAGAAGTTACTTATTACGTGTCGTTTCTTAATCAAATATTGCTCATCAAGGCAGATAACTAATACATGAACAGCGCTGAAGTAGCCTCAATCGTTAAAATTCTAAAGTCAAATAAATCTCCGAGCCTGGACAACATTGAAAACATTTGCTTTAATGCACTTCCTCGAAGAGAAATAAATTGTCTAACTAAAATTATAAATGAGTGCCTTCGTCTTAGTTATTTACCTGTTTAGATCGATTTTTCAAGTGGTTGACGTCGCAAAAAGTCATATAATATACACAAAGTGCTATTCATACAAAATAGATTGCTTAAAATGATCTTAAATCTTCCATGGCATCATTCCACTTCTGACTTACACCAACGTTGTAGGAATGCACTAATATCTGAAAGATTAGTTTGCTTATTTCATAGTTTTACAAGTCGCTCTACTAACTCCTCATATTCGCATTTAAACAGTTGGGCCAAAAATCGTAGAAATAAGTTAGTTCCTAAGTTAGGTATTAAGTTAATAATTAAGACAAAAAAATAATAATTTCATACATTAGACTTACAATAAAGCTAGATTTTTCTTTATTTTACCAAAAACATATCAATAGATTGATTTATTATAATAGCTTGAAATAACTATCAATTTTGTTTTATTTTTTAATAACTTAGCACACTTAGTTCCATAGAGCTGTAACTGCTCTTTGATAAATTTTCAAAGTAAGCCCAGCGATAACGAGTTGAAGACATTTAAAGTAAATATACTTAATATTGTATGTACAGTTATAGGTTTTATATTATAGTTAAGAACAATTGCATCTCCATCTCCTTCCATTCACATTTATTCTGTGCGGGTTTCGACTTTGATTATCAAATCGATAGATCGCTTTCTATAAGCCTTTTCTGAGTATTATCAACTCAAACAAATTGAATTAAATAATGTTTTAGAGCAAGCTCGTAAGTTTTATTTTCAAAAAAAAAATAAAAAGTTAGTAAATGGGCCAGACTTGGATTAACTTGAAAAAATATTCGTTCAAGTCATATTATATTAATTTGTTACTTAGTAGCTACTGTAGTTATTGAAAATAGCATTTCATGCAGATTCATTTTTGGTTTTCGCCTTAGATCGGCCATCGATTTAAGTATCTTATCAAGTTTGCGAATTAATGTATAGATTTATTTATGTGTTTTTGTATTTGAAATTCTGTTTTCATTTATTTATCATTATGTAGGTGTATTCGTTTCTGGCTTTGTTTTCAGCAACATCACATGATTTGTTGTTTTCATTTTTATTTTATTTCATTTAATAATATTTTACATTCGCACTATATTAGTTGTAAAACGAATTTAAAACTTTTCGGATTTGCATTGGTTGGGAAATTTGTCAACATGTGAAAATAGCACCAAAGCAGCTGATAAAATAAACTACACTTAATTTCTATAAAATAGTTAAATTTTACAAGCCTTTACCAAATAAGAAATATCTTTTGGATCATTTAAGGCCATGCACCAATATGGTTTTCTGGCTAAACGTCAAAAAGTATTATTAATTTAACATATTCTTCTTTTTGTTTTTGTGGCAGTTTGATTTATTTGCTGTTATAGTAAAATTGATCATAATCATCTTAAAATATGTATACTTTATGTTCCGAGTTTGGGTAAAATAGTACAGCAAGTGCTTGCTAAAAATGCAATGCAACATTTATAGACTTTTCTTTATATCGACGGTCTCAATCTAAATCAAAATTGTTTACAATTTCTTGCGGCTATTCTTAATTTAATAGGTATATTTTGTTATTACATAGTTTGCGAATACAACCTATGCTTAATATTAACTGCCAAATTAAATCAATTTTTAACCGAATGGACCTTAACATTTAAGACAACTTTTAAATCTTAGCAATGGTAATTTCCGAACACTTTCATAATCAGTATTTAAAACTACACTAGCCGGCTTTTGATATAAAAAACGAACAAGTTTCAGTTTGTAATTCATACAATTTGCCCCCAAAGCATTGGGCATATAGGACATAATTGCATTGAGTACAAAATTGAAAATTAACATAAAAAGTTTATAGTTTTTAAGACAGGAGACCTTCGCGAGAAAGCGGAAGAATAAATTGAATTGTCATTCTCTCAATAATTAATAAAAACTCTTAAACTTATAATGGATGAACTAAAAAGGTCAAATGAAATGAGTCACATTTCGAGTTGAAAGTGCAACAAGCTTCCTGTTAGACGGTTTATCATAAACTGGGCATTTGAAATGACAAACATTCATACATTGGTAAAAATATCGCAATTTGGAGACACAATTACTTAATTAAAACTCTATCACTTTGCTTTTTTCCACCGCTTAATCTTTAACACGCACGTAAAATTCTGATACGCTGCCAACAAACTTCATTCACATCGCCTTCAAGATTCTTGAGTTAGAATCAGTTACTCACGAAGCACTCACAACTTTAAAAATATCTGTGTATCTCTGGCTCTCTCTCCCTTGGTCAGTTTGCACTCTCTTCTTAGGTCTGGTCTGGCGCTTACAATGAAAAATACTTTAAAAACTGCGCTGGAGGCACAGGTTGAGCCAGCGCAAGCTGTCCACCAGCCTCCTCGACGCGCTGCTTGTAGTCGGGACTCTGATCGATAATGCAGGGATGTCCGTCGGAGGGCCAAAAAAGACAGCAGCAGGAGCGGCATAGTGCCAGCACCTCAGCAAACTGATAGTCATCGTTAACGCCAAAGGTGCGGCGCAACTGATGATAGATCTGTTTCCAGTCCTTGATTTCACCCATCATCTTGAACTTTTCCAGATCAAGTACAGTGTTGATTTGACGCTGATTAAAGTGAAAGCGTGTAAGCTCACGCCATATCCGCTGCTCCGACACAAGCTTGGCCATGGTATCCCAGGCCTTAGCGGCTGACTCGAGATCACGGTGGTCTGCAATGCACAGAATAATTTCACGTACGCACTCCTCAGGCAGTTCATACAACTTAGGGCGTGCCTTGGGATCGGCCTGCAAGAAGAGAATCGTTAACTATAGTTCGACCCACATAAAAGAAACAACAAAACTTGTCAAACTTACCTCTCTGATATCAATCTGACTAGCCACCCGCTGTATGCGCTTGATGGTCGCCATGTGCTCTTGCCACAAATAGGTACTGCCCAGTGGCTTGCCCCAGCACTTTTGGTTCTCTTGATTGACAATATTTTCCAGTTTTAGAGCTAGACCCCGCAAAACATTGGGATGCTGTTGACTGTCGTTTACTGTTGGGTAAAATATATGTCAGAAAATAAGTTTTCAAATCCATCGAAAGCTCAATGATTCTAACCGTGTGAAGCAACCTCTTCAACCATCTGTAGTAACTGACGCTGTGCGCTCCCTGGCAAACTGGAAATGCCCTTGTTGGAAACGAGTAAAAGAAATGCGCAGATATAGTGGAATCGCTTGCGATCGCGCACAGATCGCCGGAAATCCAGTCGTTTCACCGCCTCAGTCAGCCCATTAAAACCGGCTATCTCGCGCGTGCAACGTATAGTGATGTGGCAGTGGGGCGGCATACCTGTGGCTTCCTCCTCATTGGCAACCAAAGCATCGCTGTAGCTCCCCTCGGAGTTATGGCTAAAGTGAGAAAACAGTTGGCAATGAAGCAGGCAGTTAAATTTAGTTTTTACTTTTCGGAAATGTCTACATTCGTATGTCTGCCTCTCTGTCGGTCTTTCCATCTGTCTGTCTATCGGTCTATCAGTCCATGTGGTTTGTTTTCAGTTGGGTAATAACAGCAATTATCATTCGGCATTGGCCATGTTATATTTGTATGTATTTCTTTTGCCAACGTTATGAACGTTTTTGGACTGCTTTTAAGAGGCGGAAGTTTGAGTTTGCCATTATGTGCAGTCTGTTTAATTAAATTAAGCGAAATTTAAACAGGCGTGCTAGACAAGATTGTGATTTTTTTCTCTCCTATAGTAGTACCTCTTGGACTTGGCAGTCCAAGTGCTACGATTTCAGCTTGTTTATATGCTTATTATACAATACTATGACTTTTATTTCAGCAACAAGTCCAGAAATCTATTTGAATTTTATTAGGGACTTTATAGGGCAACCAAAGGCAAGTTAAATATTATTTTATTACATATATGTTGTCCAATTTCAGATTCCCGGATAATAATGAAATTCTAAATATAATTAGTAATTTTTTCTCAAAATCTTTTCGGATTTTCATTTCGAAAAAAACATTTACTTTGGGACTGACATTTATTTTGCGTACTAATTCCGCAAAATCCGTAAAATCTTCGTAAACAAATCAGTACATTAGTGAAAACAAATTTTGTTTCTTGACAGATAAAGCGTTTTCCATTAATCATGCTCTCGGCAAGGGTGCGCCCTACGACGGACCTCTTACCTCCTCTTTTAGAAATATGTTATAGAAAAATTCAATAAAACACATTTAAATTTTAACAAATAGAAACAAATTTAAAATACTTTTTTTTTGTAGATTGCATTTTTTATTCAAGTCTAGCATAGGCTTTCTGTCGATTTCTGGCAGCATTGTTTGGGATCAATAATATAACTTCCTCATAAGGAAGTTTAATTGCTTAGATTGTTTGTTGAAAGATTAAAACAATCAAAAACAAAAGATAGTATATTTTACCATGTCTAACCAAGTAGATAAAACGAAACCATGACTGTGTAATCAGTTGGGCATTGTCATCCTGACCACAACAAATTTGAAATTTTTTTAGTACAAACGCTTATAATACTATGGAGAATCATACTGGCAAGCTCTTTTTCTTTGGTTTTAGTGGTAATTACTCACTCTCTAATAGAATTTAAATTTGGGAATATTTGTTGGTCCAGCAAACATTCAAAATGCATTTGGAGGTCATTCACCCAACTCTTCAATTAGAAAAATCGTGGCCACAAAATTGACATTTAGAACATGTATAGTACGCTGACCCACTTTAACTTACTCAAAAAGCTGACGTTGAAGGACAAGCCTCCAAATAAGGCATAGCCGCAAAATGGTCAAGGAATATCGACCTATCAACCAGCCAAAACACAGTTAATGCAAAGCACCCAGTTTTCAAGTCTTTAATATATAATATAAAAAACACATTTGATATCCGCCATAAAATGTCCTCGAAGCAGCCTCAGTGGTTGGCTAGGCCGAGTGACTATAATAGCAGCAACAATTTGTTGCCCGAGAAACATACGAAACCAACGAAAGTGGGACGAATATGACGAAAGTTTTGCTCTGCGCGTCAGGACAATTTGCCAAACTAGGTCAAGCACATTTATTGGACATCATCCAAGTGGGGTACAGCGGACACAATATTTATATTATACTGGCAATTATATCTGATAATTTTCAGACCAAAGGTAATAAATACGGACAAAGAGCTGATAAAAGAGATGACTAGGTACAGATTGCGAATTAAAATAATTATGAGGAAAATTTTATGAGAAAATATACCAAAATGACATTATAATATTTAGTTCCAGAGCCTGGGCTTACCAAACTTACACCCACAAATAACATAGTATATCAAGGCATTCTTTTGCCTAAACTTGACCGAGTTTCAGACCGTGCCCTAAGCTGCGGTCATATACATATATAGTATAGTATTTGTGTGTAGATGTGCATAATAAGTAGATTTTGTCGTTAGAAGTTGCCAAGGTCAGTCTGTTATCTGACCCAGATGTTCACTATCTTAAAAAACAAAAACCTAAATTATGGATTTTTAACCAAATATATTCATTCGATTATACATAGGAGTACACTCCCCGAAATTCATTTAAGAAACATTTTTTAAAAAGCATTTGTATCTCAAATAATATTTTCAGAGTAAATTTATTCCGAATGAACTAGAAACTGGTCCTAAATAAGAAAAAAAGCTTGAAACATCAAATAGCATTAAAAAATTTAAGTTTTACTGCAAAATTCGATTAAGAGCACTTTCAAAAAAGGAAGAAAAAATAAATGATTTATAAAGACTTATAACCTCGAAAATTCGGGTTGGCGTCGAAAGAATCACCTTCTGAAATTCAGAATGTGGGATTTGAGCCCATTCTTCGGTAAATCTCTTGCGCGAAATTTGCGTCCGCCAGCGTAGACGCGACGGGACATGTTCCCCCACATATTTTTAATGGGGTTATGTAATATTTGACAGACGGATCCAAAACGGAATTGGGCCGCGGTATACTGTATAGACCCACCCTATGGAGGTATCTTTCAAGTTACCAGACCACTTTAGTATCTTTCAGGCAGAAGGCACACTAGATTAACTAAGCGCCCATAAGGAGGTGTGGGTTCCCAGCCATAGGAGCATTAATGGAAATGAAATAGCTGACAGGCTCACAAAGGAAGGAGCCGTATCAAGGCAACCGTCACATTTTTAGCAACAACTTCAAACTGTAAAAATATATAGTCGGACGAACGGGGCTTTTGAAGCTTTTTAGTTATGCATTATATGTAATTGTTACATAACAACATACTTCATACTTGTGTACATTAGGCTCATCTTATTTATACATATTTATATACTTTGTACAAGACTGTATTTCAAGTCAATAAAAAAAAACCTATTACCCAATGTTTGGCTTCCCTATTAGATAATGCACGAAATTATAGTTAAAAATAAAAATTTTGAAAATGCATAAAATGCAGACCAATGTGGAAAAAACAAAGAGCTAGCCCATATCCAATTTTCACTGCACTGTCCAATTGCTGGACTGCTCATAAGCATTCCATTACGACGGAATTATATTTTGAGATAGAACTGCGAAATTATAATATAATCATCCGTAATTTTTAATATTTATCGGAATGTGAATGCTACAGTCTTGCCCATTCCCACAGAATTCCCGCTCAAGGTCATTCCAGACTATCATAAGTCGGTATCCAGAAAAAACCATCATTGCAACTGCAATGTTGACTTGAGATGTTTAAGAGATTATTTTATATGTCACAATAAACTATGGATAATGAAAATCGATGTGGAGTAGGTAAATAGTAAAAAAAACCTATTGCGTGAGATGATTGACTGGTGATCCTTAAAAAGTTAAAAAACTTTATTTTTTATAGTTAGTTTTGTGAAGTTTAGAGGGAAAAGGATCTATTTTTACATATAACTTGGCAAGCTTTTATCAGTTAAATTGTATAAGAGCGATAAATCGGGCTATGCAAGAAAATGTTGTCGAGTGAGCAACATAACAAATGTTTTTAAACCCATCGGTAGATAGTTCAGATCCTTTGTTGTCGAGCATCTATTTAGCAGAACGGAACAAAAAAAGAAGGAGAAGCTTTTGCTAGTATATTTCACCAAATTTAACATTTTAAATCAATCTATTTTTTTCAGAAGATCAACAAAAAATATAAATAAATACGATTTTTTTTTTATTCGAATAATCGTATTCGCCAAATTTGGTGAAAATATTTAAAAACTTAACGTTTTTTCCAAAATAATAAATCATTATGACTTGCAGGTGTAAACTTCCAGCTTTATGATTTATGGGCGTAAAGGGGCTTGGCAAATATACATATGAATATAAGAATATATACAAATTATAAATATGTACATATGAATGAATAATAATTTTAACTCAATAGAGTCAGAAAAAAATTAACCTTTTATGGGCGTTAGAGGAGGGCGAAGTCCGATTGCTCTGAAATATATCTCATTTTTTATAAATAATACTACAATGAATTGTACAAAATTTCAAAGACTCTAATTTAATTTTTCGAAGTTATGCCAAAAAAATTGCGGAATAAATCATTGACCCTATCTGCAGATTAAGAGACTACTTGTCAGTTTCGAAAGAGGAGGAAGCTTAGCGATTTAAATTATATATACTTCAAGTATTTTCCGATTTAGTTTCTCAGTGTTATGTGATGATGTATGATATGATGTTTTTCTACATCTATTGCTACATTTGTATATGAGGTATATGTACACCCCATTTACAAGAAGCACATAACTCAAAAATCGTCATATTGCAGAAAACGCATTTTAAATTTTCATTTTCCCCACCATTTCATACAAAAATCATTGAAATACATTTTCATGACTCTCTTCTTGTAGATGATGTACGTACTGTGTTCATTTGTATATCTTTAAAGCACTCACCCTGCAGGAACTCGGTGTCATATAAGTGGCCTCAACTACTCTAAAAGTAACTAATTTTTAAATGGTTAAAAAAAGAACAGCTGCGGGATAGGAAAAACGGTAAAGAAGAGCGCTCTCAAATTTTTCAAAGTCTATATTTTAAGAATTGTAAGTGTTTGATACTAACTAAATTATAAGTGAACAAAATTATTACAAATCAATACAAATTAAATAATATTTTCTTTACTATAAACAATATTAACTAGATTAATATTTAGGATAAGTATACTAAAACGAGAACCTAAACGAATTATTGTATTCTACTAAGAAATCAACTTTTCGAACCAGTTTGCTACCAGTTGAATATCATACCTAAAAATTCTGGTTGTCTCCTATGACAGCCCTATGTTAAACATACTAGTAAGCCAGTATGCAATCATACTAGGTTTCGGACACACAGTTCCGCAGTCATTGTGGTTCGTAGTTCGCAACTGAATTTTTTCCAGAGTGCACTTGCCGGACACCACAAACTTTAACATGCTACATTACCATAATTTTCCTCGCTTCACTCCAAACTAACTGGAGCTCAACGGACATTGGAACAGCGTAAATGATTCCAACACATAGATCGAAGCCATTAACCCATGCAAAGATACAATTTACAGTAATGCGTATATGCAAAATTAGTTTTGATTTTTTTTTTTGCAATAGACTAATCTAATTTTTGTTCGAGATCTTTTAATATTACAGTAATTTCGTGATCTTAGTAGGTCAAATAGACGATGTGTGTACACTCGTATGACTTTCGACATGTGGAAAGCAGAATATGCACTGGTAATTCTATGGCACCATTTGAACTGAATTTTCTTTTTAGCCAAGTTCTAAACATAGCCTTGCCCACTTATTTTCAGAGTATCATTCGATGATGACACGTGATATCCACAAATTTTCAAAATGCTTATTTATACTATAATTAGAAGAAAACTCGACAGCTCTCTACATCATACCTAATACCATGGGCATCTACAACGTATGTCGAAAAAAAGGTACATATTAAAAATAGCCACCCAATCCAAACTTCGAGTGGCTATAAAGAGCAACAACTCCGATCTGCCCAGCAGCGCTCGATCGTCCGGCATGCAGTACTAGCACTGGTATATATTTATAATTTGTTTGGGGAAAGGTAAACGAACGCTTGATGGTGACGTCGTTGAGTGATTTATATGAATCACGTGGTCGTCGGCCGCAGAAAGAGCTCGGCATGGTCTGATAGTCAGTCAACCAGCAGCACTGTGCTCGTAGTGTGTGTAGTAGAGTTGGCCCGATTTGGCGGCACAACTATAACAACAACAATCGCAACAATTTCTTTGTTTTAGCTGCTATTTTTATAGAGCTGAAGCTCCAGATAATTGGACTTTTCTCTGTATGCAACGTGAACTGACTGTAACACAACAAATGTACTATACAAAAATTAAAAAGCTTTCATTACCAATTGCAAAAATGAAATTAAGGCGCATTTATTTTTTAAAGCAAATATGTACACATGTATGGAAATGCATATACAGCTGATCACAATATGTGTGTGCATAGAATATATGTATTTACATTATGTATAAAAAGTTATAGACACCTACTATATGATTATAAAACCAATCACTTTGACGGTAGGCAAAGAAAGTTATCGGAAATTGTATAATTATTATAATTCCCTAAGATTCAGCTTTGTCGCTATTTACAAACAAAAAGGTCCCCTTTTAAATCTCATTTCTGGATTATTAAAGAATAATTTTGGGTTAACACTCACTCCTGAGACGACAATTCGGCAGAAAAAACATCGATGCGACAACGCTCGTAACCAAACAATCTCTTTGACTTCAATTAAAATATTTTCTTCTTTTAGCTCAAATAAATTCGGCGTAATTCTAGGGTAAAGGAAAGTCAATATGAAATACATATATAGAACTTGGTCTATAGACAATAAGTTAAATTCTAAAGCCAATTCTTTACCAATTTAGTTATTCTTTTAAAACCTTTTGCCACCTTCTAAGTTATACATAATTCGATTGGATTCGATTATAGTATAGTATAGAATAGTGATAATCGACAGATTTTAATATTTCCCTTTATTTTACGCTTCGAAATTAAAGAAAATGTCAAGTTTGGTTATCCTTGCTCTAATAGTCGCCAAGATTCAAGCAAACCAAATAGATCCATTAAAAACGAAGTGTAAGTCCCTTAAAATATTTGCGAAAACGCCAACATACATACATACATATATGTTATGAGTCAGCTTGTAAACGTTTTTATTCGTGAACAATCAAATAAAATGTTATACATTTTTCTATATAAAATTTACTATCTTTTTACAATCATTTCACATTTAACTACAACTGCAGGTCCGTTGTTAGTTTTTATTTTGTTTTATATGAAAACCGTCTTCGTACCATAAACCAGTTGGCTAAACCACTTTAAAAAACTCAGCGCATCATTATTGCCTGAACAATCCACCATAATATAATAGTTTCACAAGTTCAAAGTTGAGGCAAGAGATCGCAAAACATAATCGAAACCAAGACAATTATAGTTGTGAAAATAAAAACAAAATACATATATTCAAACCAAAAAACTTATTCCGGCACATAATGCCCATGAATATTTTTATCAACAAACAAATCCAAACAAAAGCCAGCAGCTCATTGAAATTTATGTTTAACTTTTGAAAATGTTTTGGTTTGTTGCAAAATATCAACTTGATTCGAGTTCAACTGAGAGGAAAAAAAATGTTAAGTTGCAATATTAGATTTAATTGTAATGAAAATGAAAAACCTTTATTATTTACTTATAGAAAATAGCAGAAGGGTTAGAATATTATTTTCAATATTTTGAAAAACAAACAAAAAGTTTTTAAGTTTGTGATATTTAAGTATACAGAACTATAAAACTGTATTTTTTGATGATACGTAAATTTTGGTTTTCAGGATTGTGCAGAGTTGAGAATTCGGAATGTTCAGTTAACGAAGTGACTGACTGTACGATTTACCAAAATTTACAACGCAATTGTAATAGAACCTGCTCGATAAATAGAGATATTGCACGACGCTATTCATATAGGATTTGGCGTGCTTAAGGCCATTGAGAAAATATAGTTATCGACTATAGTGGACGGATAAATTGTTAATTCAATAAGATTCAAATTTTTACATGAAACGTTAAAGCGTAAAACTAGGTAATCTCTTTTTTTCAGTGTGTTGTACAACGTTGTTTGCGATAACGTAACAAAAATACATTATTAATAAAACAGGCCAAACTGGCTAATTTGCATAGCAGAACTTCTGAGTTGTGTTTATAAAAATCTTTGGCCAGTTTCCACTTGGAATACACATTGATAAGTCGCAGCTTGCCTGCATTATGCCACAAGCCAACTTAAAACTTAGTGCACATGACCAGCAGGTGCTTGAGTCAATATTTAATCCGCTGGAACTAAGCGGCGGCCTAAGCTCTGCAGCTTTGCCCTCCGATAGTGACCTGGTTGATGTAGAAGCTGAATCGGAAGCTGTGCAGAACTCGAGATACTTGGAACTTCAAGCAGTACGGCTAACAGAGGAAGGTAAAATAGAGCAAGCACTGCTTAAATTCCAGGAAGCACTTGAATTGTCACCGGAGCGTGCCTCAGTATTTAATAATCGTGCCCAGGCATTGCGTTTGGTAAAGCGCGATGAAGGTAACTTAACTTAGTGGTCTTTCTTATTGTACGATACATAGTGATATTTTTAATCATTTAATCTTTCTATAGAGGCCCTCACTGACCTAAACCAAGCTATTGAGCTGGCAACAACGCAACCAAAGACCAGATGCCATGCTCTTTGTCAACGAGGTGTTTTATATAGAAAACTGGAAAACTTGGATTTGGCACGTGCTGATTTTGAAGCAGCTGCCAAATTGGGTAGTAAATTTGCAAGGGAGCAGGTTCGTAATATATCTATAGCCGTATTACATGTAATTTAATTATAATTTTTCTTACAGCTTGTCGAAATAAATCCTTTCGCCGCGTTGTGCAATCAAATGTTACGACAGGCCTTTCAACAGCTTAAATAATTCGCAAAATTTGAACGAATTTAATAGAAATTATGAACATATGTTGGTAGTAATAAAAAAATCATTTTGTTGCGCACAATTGCAATACTAATAATAATTTCCCACAACTTGGGTAATTTTAGCATTCGAAATTTTAATCACCCAAATTCAATCTTTAGAAATACACATCACAAAGACTTTAAGAGTCGGTCACTAAGAGTCATTTAGTTTGCCTTGAGAGTGCCACACTATTTTAGCCAAATTGGGTTCAATACTTACCGCTTCCTTTTGCCACCGCATTCCAGCACCTTTAAACGTTCCCAGCCCTCTTCGGTCTTGACCCACGCCTCCCCAGGGGAACGCCAATCTTTTGAAATAAACGCCATATTGCTGCTGTTGTTGCTGCGTTTATTACGTCTGTTATTAATTTTCCTATATTATGTTTGGTTTTACAAAATGTTATGTATCGCTTTATTGTTTGGGCAATTATAAAATGGATTTTTTGGTTGTATTTAACTGTATTTTTTTTATTGTTATTGTTTTTACGGACGGCAGTTTGTGAAACGCGACAGAGCTTACACAAGAAATCACCTGTAAAAGAAATTAAAAAATTTTAGATTAATAAATCAAATATGTATCAATGTTTTGCGCAATATTGCAATATTTGTTGCGCATTATTTAACATTGTACTGGTTATAAATACGGTGAATCAAAAAAGTATTGGCACAGCAACTGTTGTCAAAAATCCATGCTAAATAATTGACAAACACGAAATTTATAAATTTAGATTTAAATAAATAAAAAATAAAATATAAAATGTAATTTTGTTAGTGTCTAATTAATAATTTAGTAAAAACAAATAAATTTTAAAAACAAAGCTGTGCCAAGACTTTTATATTTCACTGTGTGTACTTTTCGTTCCTACCCCAAATCGCAACAAGCGTTATAATAAAAAATACAAAAGTCAAAACAAAACAAAGCCAAATAGAGGCAATTACTAATAGAGAGCCAGATACACTGGCAGTGAGAGAGACGGCCAAGAGAGCGTCAGCTGTTGTTGTTGTCGATGCAGCAAGGGCAGATGGAGGCGAGAGGTCGCTCAGTTTGACGCTCCAAGTGGAGCAGCAAGCGTCGTGCGTTGTTTTCTTGTCTGTGTGCTGGTTATTTTGTGTATGTGTGTTTGTGGGGAACGTGGAACTGTAGGTACACAGCTGATTTCTGCAATTACGCGTTTGTTTTTCTTTGTTGTTGTTACTATTATAAATTTTCAGCGTAGTTTTCACATATGCAACTAATTTACTTGGTATGTTGTAACAAAAATTGGTAAATTAATTTGCTTTACTTCGTTTTTACGTTAAAATTAATCGTGAGCGTTATTATTGGGTTAAGATATTTAAATTTGTATTTTTGAATTGTTATGATACATTGTTTATTTATTTTTTTTTTTTTGTTGTAAGTAAATTTAGTTGTATTGCTTTTAAATTTTAGTTTTTTTTTACATTTAACACACTTGCATGTAACACTATCGCTGGCTTCTGCAAATTTTCCGTAATTAATTTGGTGTACTTCCGCGATGTTTCCGTGCTCGTAGTAAAACTGTAGCACAAACTTAACCGCTTCAGCCAAACTTGAAAATGAAAAGCGGGCTGTTATATACAGCATATAGCAGCTACAAAACTATCGGAAGCAACACAAATAATATCGATGTTTTCAATGACTATCGAATACTTCCAAGTATCCAAAAAATACATCATATTTTTAATAAGTTTAAGTTAAAATGGGCTACAGCCAAAAAATACAGGCTATTTATTAACTTCGGGTGTCCAAGAGACTCTGCATATGCCAAAGATTTCAAACTACATTTTTTTTTGTTTCTGCCTTAAATTAACAGAAACATTTGATATTTCTTTCTGTATTGTTTCAAATTAATCTATTCGATTTCTGTCAAGTGAGAGGCCCTGTTAAGTAACAGTGTCAAGTTATAGAACATTAAATATTGTTCATCGAAATTTAACTCACGTCAACAACATCGATATTTCAAGAAAGATTTCATAATTTTGTGCCGCAATTCAATAACTACGTTTCTGAAAACTAAATAATGTCGGCGTCGGAACAAAGTCCCAAAATCAAGTACGGTGAAAACGCACCAAAGTTAGACAAAGCGCAACTTCAATTTATGAAACTTATAGAAGAGCAGAACTTGGATCGCGTGCAAAAACTAAAACGTGTGCGCCGGAACAACTTGCTCACGGCGGGTGCTCTTGGTCTGTCAGTTCTGGCCATTTACGGTTACTCCATATTCTCCGTGCAGCAGGAAAAGTTTCTGGACGATTTTGAAGAACCAAAAAAAGTGTCCACTAATTAATAAGCCGTTGTTAGTCACTTTACACATATACTTTTAATTCTACATTCAATAAGCGTTTTTCTTCATTTTATACAAAAACAAATTATCGTTATACAATCAACGTAAGTAGCCAAAGTATGGTGCACTAAAAAATCATAATCAATTGGTTTCTTTATACAGATGTCTGAAGCTGCAGTCCGCATTCTTAATAGTGGAGTTCGTTTGCCGCCACTACCAACAATACGGGAGCTAGTTAAACTATACAAGCTGCAGGCAATGAAGCAACTAAGTCAAAATTTTCTAATGGACGAACGTCTGACAGACAAAATAGTTAAGTCTGCTGGTCGTATAGATCAGCGTGATATTGTTCTGGAAGTGGGTCCAGGACCTGGGGGCATAACACGATCCATACTACGTCGCCAACCGCAGCGCCTAATGGTTGTAGAAAAGGATCCTCGATTTTCCGAAACCCTAATGCTTTTGCGCGAATGTGCGCAGCCTTTAAACATGCAGATGGACATTTACTACCAAGATATACTGCGCTTTAATATCGAGCAACAGATACTTGACGATTCACAACGTCTTCATTTAATAGGAAATCTTCCATTTGCAATATCGACACGATTACTTATAAATTGGTTAGCTGATTTGGCGGCAAGGCGCGGTGCATTTCGTCGTATAGACACCTGCATGACGCTTACTTTTCAAAAGGAAGTCGCCGAACGTATTTGTGCTCAATTGGGCAGCGAACAGCGTTGTCGGCTCTCCGTAATGTCTCAAATTTGGACAGAGCCTATTTTAAAATTCATCATACCGGGAAAAGCTTTTGTACCCAAGCCCCAAGTAGATGTCGGTGTAGTTAAGCTGATACCACTGAAACTACCCAAGACAGACCTTCCTTTTGGGCTTATAGAACGTGTAGTTCGCCACATCTTTAGCATGCGTCAAAAGTATTGTCGTCGCGGTTACAGTACGCTTCTGCCACCTGATGGACGTGAAGAAATTACTCAGCAGCATTTTCAACGGGCTGATGTCGAAGATACTTTACGTCCCTTTGAGCTTTCAGTGGAAGAATGTTTACGCCTGGCCAACGTCTATGCAGAGTATGTGGCTGATTATCCGGATGTTGAAAAGTACGATTACCGTGCACCCAAAAATGTAGTTATCTAAAACGGCGATTTCTTGTTTTGTTTGTATAATGGAATGTTTTGAGTAAAAATACAAGACTACACAATATTTTAAAATAACATACAAAAGTATGGAGTTGGGACGGAATGTAACTAAAAGAGATTCAAGCTGTTAAAAGCTGCGTCAGATTCTTTACATGATATAAAAAATTAAAACATCGTCAAGAGTAAGGCACTTTCGTTGCAGTCGCGCAGCGGTCGCTAATGCCACAAATTTGCGGCCATCAGTAAAATAAGCGTGCTTATCAGAATAATAGCAGGCTTTTGTAGTCCGGTACTTCCGTTGCAGCGGTGGTCCAGGAAGCAGAAGCAGAATGTTGTATCTGTGAAGTAATCACGTTTTACATCGTGCTCCTTGATTGTGTGGTTGACATAATTGCCCAGATGCAGGTCTACGGCTGCTGGGCGGCATCCTTCATATTTATCGGCAGGAATGTCTTTGCGAAACTTTAATGCACTCAGGCAGTCACGTGTTATTGTTTCCTTAGCTATAGGCGAAAATTACAGTCCCAGTTATAATGATTTAGCGACCATAACATATTAGCCTCTAATATTTACTTACCGCCACGCCTTTCGACCACCTTTACACAAATATCGTTGTGCTCTGGACACTGTTCCCCCAGGAAACCAATGCCGCGCCAGTTAAAATTGTCCGCACAGCCAGGGGTGGCTGATGTACAGCGGTAGCACCAAATAGCACCACCTAACATAAAAATGGTGCACAGTAAATATATTATTTAAATAAACACCTACAGGGGCCACATGTTGCTCCTAAATGTTGTTTGTTTTTTTTACTTCTCGATATAATTTTTTCGCATCGAATACACACCTTTCTGGATAAGCGTAGCCATTAGCAATAAGCTAGCAAGCACTGTTTGTGAATACATAATGGCGTTAAACTAACTTTAATAAGTAAAACCTTAATTTTGGCTTTAATTGTGCGTTTTTGTTTTAAGCAAGTTGCTAAACAACGCCCTACTGCAGTTAATATATTGATGAGACTATATCGCATATCGATAATTTAAATTAATTGTTTACCGATAAGAATTTCAAAATGCATACTTGTGATGGACAGTGTTGGACAAGTGTAATTTGGTATGGCGCATATTTAAAATATACGAGCATGTGGTATAGCGTTGTATGGGATCAGTGCAAAAATTCTTATTTGAGAAGCAAATTCTTTGGCAGCAGTGTTTTTTGCTAGTGCGACTACTACTACTTCTAGGCCTTTCTGCGGACTTTTTGAAACATACGATAATTCAGAAATGAAACAGATATTTAAAATATACCCTTTGTACTATAAGGAACAGTGTATAAAAATGATTGCACGTGATGTACATTGGTTGTTCCTGTTTTTTTTTTTTTAAAGAAAAAGTATTAAATATTCCACATGCATATTTAGCACAAAAGTCACGTATTGGGAGAAAGAATAAACTTTTGGCTTGTATTTGGTAACAAAATTAAAACTTGAATGTTATACCCAGCGATGAATCAGTCGGTTTCGGCAGCTTGTTGACAAAGTCCAAAATCAAACTAACGTATGTATAATTTAAAGAGCCACGGAAAAGTTTACGTAAATATGGTCTTAACAAACAAGGTGTAAATAAAGAAAGATACAAGCATTTTGCATTGATTTAAAAACATCTTTAATCATTATTGTTATTTAGTGTTTTGCTCTAATGAGCATTTAAAATACTGGGCTTAAGATTTTCATTTTAATTTATAAAAAATATATGTATTGTATTTTTTTTTTCTTAAAAGCTATACATTTGTTAACGTTCAGTTACAATTGCAAATATCGCATACAGGCTTTTTGAATAACTCAAAATACATTTTTTTTAAACATAGAACATGAGAGAGTTTTAGTTGTTGGATAAATTATGCAAGTTTGTGTTATGTACAAATTAGAATAATAAATAAATTAAGACTTTTAAATGAATTCTTCCACACGCACAACAATTCTTTTATACATACATACACCCAAACACACATGCAAGTCTATTATACTATAAATACAAATACATTTTATGTAAAATCACGTTTCATTGTAGCGATCAATTTCGCTAGCTTCAAGCCATTATATCTACGCCGAGAATATAAGTTCCTTGCCGGTTTTAAAGTCAACGCACTTGAACTGAGGGCAACACTTGGGGAAGCTCCAGTTAGGGTCTGTAGGCAGCTCCTCACAACCGGGCATCTCAACATGGGGACAGGTCTCGATATTTATCTGGCGCGCCTTAATGTCGCACATCATTGCCGCGCATATGCCCTTCGGTTTATATTCCTTGCCGGGCAGCATGGCGCGTCTGGTAAACTTGTCGAAGCATTTACCGGGATGTGCTGTAAGCAGAAGATATTCAGCGGTTAATGTCAGTTTTAAAGCGGAAGTTGTTTAAATTTTACAATGTTTTTGCCAAGTTTTGCATATGTGTGTGTGCATATCGTGCTTTGTTCAATATGTTTTATTATTGTCTGATACTGCATCTTATATATGTATATGTATACTCGTACTAATGCATATGCATGTATGCAGCCTTCAAGGAAGTACTACAATAAAACGATATTTCATTTAAAAAGACCTACTTAAATAACAATTGACCAAACAAATGACTCTGAACACAAACTCAACATTCATGCTACTTGCTTAATTGTGGCACAGAACAAAATAAAAACAAAAACGAGAATTATATTTATAAACCATCAGTGCAAAGTGCTCTTAACCACAACCTACATACTAAAAAACTCGTTGCCAATCTATCAAATAATTGACAGCTTGTTCAGTTCTATTTTTGAACCTGCGAATGGCCGACGGCAATATTTTGAATAGAAAGGTAAATTTGAGTAATGACTCTTTAACTACTTGTGAGTCGTCAATTCAACGCGTTTACAGCTGATCTTGAGATATCTTAATTATGAATTTCTATTGTACCACCATAAAAGTGTAATCCATAAAAATCTGTGAAATCATCGCCTATTTTTAAAAGACTACCCATAAAACAAAATGATCGGGAGGTAAACAAATATCAAACCAAATGGAGCTCAAAGTTTATCGGCTTAGACGTCAGACGACCTTCACAAATTAATGCAAAAATTTAAAAACAAAAACAACTTGAAACAGTCCAAAAAGTAAACTCACTAAGATCTTTCTAACATAAATCCGCATAGCAATGCAAATTAGACAATCTTTTAAATAATAATCAAAAATCAGCACATTTCTTATGTTAATTTTTATCCAACACAACGCTGTTGTGAAAAACCCAACGAGAAATGTGGGCCGACTAGACGAAGTAGACTATGACGACGGTGATGCCGATTTTGATTTCGACATCGACTGATGTTTTGTTAATCCGTGACAATACACGACGCAAAAAATATGCCAAAAAAAAATACAACTTTTATATTTAGTTACGACTGTTGTCGATGTTTTTTTGACGTCAATATTTGCAAAACAGAAATATCAGATTCGACTAAGTTATGTGAATATGAACATTCCAAGTCCAATCATCTTAAGATTTACGAAGAACGTAGCTTTAATTATGAAATATTAACAATAATATGCTACTAGATTTATATTCTAAAAACAATTGGCTGGCAGTCTGTCAAGCATCTCGTAAATCAGTCTCACAAACTGCAAAATGCTATCATCTTGGTGTCACGATTGTTTTGAGTTTTTAGATAAAGGTCGTTTCGATCAACTTGATTAAAATTTAATTAAAAAAATATCTACTAAAGAGCCGAATGACATTGAGTGTAAACATAAAATTAATTAACTTTGAATATGCGCTTGACTACCTTTCTTCTTAAACAAATTGATGAATATAGAGAGCTGAATAAGGAAAAACCCCCAATTTATAACTTTATGCAATCTCACTACTTAATAACGTTATGCGATTTTATTTTATATACTACTTTTTGTACCTACCAGGATGCAAAAGTGCGGGTTGTATAAAAACAGCTGCTTCGGTTAACACCAAGGCGCAGACTGTTACCGCGAAAGCAATAATAACTTTCTGTGTGCACATTTTCTCTCAGATTTTCTTAATCAAGGAGGATTTGAATAATCTTTCTTTTTAGTTGACACTGAATCACTTTCAATTCACTTCACGTCAAATTTGCAAATTATTTGCGCGTATTTTGTTGTTTTGATTTCTTCTCAATCACAGAGTTCTGCACGCAACGAACGTCAGTTATAAATGAAACCACAATGCCCAATGCCGCTCATATTTAAGCCGGGCTCCATGACTGCGAACATGCGAGAGTGAGCGCCAAGCGCTACGTCATCGTCATTACTGCTCTCTGCTCTCTTGCTCTTGTATACATATGCATACGTACATACATGTACACATACATACATACATGCATACATACATACATACATATATAGTATTTAAAGCACATGTTTTCATTTTGGTTTCGTCGTTTGTTGTTTTCTGCTATTTTTGCCTCTATTAAAACTACATTTCCAGAGCTTTGTTTTTTGTACGATTTTTTGCTACTTGGGTTATTCCCTCGAAGACGGCACCATAAATCTTGAGGCGTCTGTGTGTCGCCCATCTGCAACTATTTTAATCGCTCTCGGCACAAATCGCGCGATCATGAAATGGCGAAATGCTTTTTCTTAAGCTCTCTTATTATTCTCGTATTGTCGAATTCCATTCGCGTCTTTAATCATTTCATTCCCTTCTATTATTTTGCATTATTTTTAATTAGATTAGTTCATTGAGCACATTAAAAACGGCTTAGCTACCATTAAAGGGCAATTTAGTTTGCACGGACTTACGAATGAGTTTCTTCAAATCCACCAGCGCTTAATAAAACGTATGCATATATGTATAGGGTGACCATATGCCAAAGAGGCAAATCTAAGACGTTCCTCGTCTAAAACCGGGACATTTCCCGACACCTCGCTTTTTTAATGTATATACATAGGTATATATCGCACTATTCTGGATGGATAAGTCCCTAAAAAAAAAAGCAGCTAAATGTCAATAAATTTCTTTGTTGAAAATGTTATTTTTATCTAAAAAAAAAAAAAGCTAAATTTCAATAAATTTCTTTTTTTGAAAATGTTAAATAAGCATTAGAGAAAAAAACCGGGACAAGCAGTCAAAACCTGGTAACACGTCCCGGAAAACCGGGACGGTTGGTCACCCTATATATGTATGTTCATTACAATGTATATTGTACATACATACATATGTACGTAGGTATGTATGTCAATTTGTATGGGGCCAAAAAAACGTTCTGTGGCTTTCGGCGAGGAATTCCGAGTAGCCTACGTTTCAAAATCGTTTTTTTCTTCTAAATATTCAAAATTTGACTTGAACACAGTATTCACAAGACCAAAAAATGTTTTTTTTTCTGTAGCTAAATGTGAGACTTTTTTTTTAATTGACAAAATGTGTTGAAAATCGACATACATTTCACTTTTTCATAGTTCTCAAGCCCTGTTATTTTATGAACATCGGTTTACAATATCATATATCTCCCATAGGACCAATGGGTCTAAAAAATGTGTTTTTGTGCAAAATTCGTTTTTTAATAAAGATATCGTAACGAAAGTTGGCAAGTCGGAAATGTTGTTAAACTTTCAAGGAATATACATACATACATACAATACAAAGTATTTTGAAAATACAAAATAGTTTGCAAGATGAAGAGAAAATTTTGTAATTTTAAATTAAAAAAAATTAATAATATAAATGAAACACTTCTTTAAGACCAGAGACTTTTTGTACAAATTTAGTAATTGATTGACGATCTTGATCAATTTAGGCCTAGTTTTAATATTGGGCTAGTATTAGTTAAATTTCCGGATCGCGATATTAGGGTCACTTTGCGTATGCCGAGCTGTAGGCAGCCGGACGGGTCACAGGTTGCGGATAGTGAAAAGGCCTTCAGATATGAATAACCAATAAGCTGTCCCAGCGTTCAGCGACTAGGAGGGGAGAGTCTCAGAGAGGTTTTTGGGTGGCACCGAACTCCTTATAAGTCCTGAGAAACTAAGATTCTCCTAGCGTCATGGCGATTGATTTGGCGCCATTCAATAACCAATCATGCTAACAAGCATTAATGCATTACAAGCCCACACATGAGTTGGCAGACTCGTGTTGAAGGCACGGTAGCGGAGGAGCTCCTCACGAGCCAACGATAGCGTCCAAAGACTTCCCGGAAGTTTACTGCCAACATGTGCTTAGTCATCAGAGGATAGTAGTTCCTACTAAGCTTCCGCTTTGTGCTTATAACTATCGCGGAAAAACTACCAACCTGAATAAGAGTTAATTCAAACATGGATCAAAACGTAATGATTAGAAAGTCTCCAAGGGGTAATCGTGTTTCGAGAAATCCCCCTGCTCCGGCAGCCTGCACATCGGATTTGGAGGCGCAAAATTCATGTCACATTAACACAAATTCACCTATAGCAGAAACCTCAAAAATACACAAGAACCAACAACAGCAACAGACGACATTTTTCTTCAAGAAGCGCACTACGATTGCCACATGGAATGTAAGGACGTTTTATCAATGCGGTAAACTCCACCAAGCAGCAGTGGAACTCAGACGACTCCACGTCGAAATAATGGGCCTCTCAGAGTGTAGATGGAACGGATTTGGCGAGCACCAATTAACAACTGGTGAGAAATTTCTCTATTCTGGCAGAGAACTAGACGATATCCATAAAGACGGAGTCGGCTTTCTTTTGAACAAGAATGCAAGCAAGTCTCTTATTAGATGGGAGCCAATAAACGAACGCATAATATCAGCGAGGTTCAATTCTAGAGCAAGAAATGTCACAATCATCCAAGTATATGCACCAACTGAGTTAGCTGATGACAACGCTAATACAAACTTTTACGACAAGCTGTCAGCTACGCTCTCAAAAACACCCAAAAGTGACATTGTCATATGTATGGGAGACTTTAACGCAAAAATAGGCTGTGACAATACCGGCTTCGAACACATTATGGGCAAAGAAGGTTTAGGCACAGTCAATACCAACGGCGAAATACTAATAGAGCTATGCATCCCATATGACTTAATAATAGGCGGCTCACTCTTCATACATAAGAAATGTCATAAAGCAATCTGGGTTTCACCAGACAACAGAACCGAGAACCAAATTGACCACGTTTGCATAAGCAGGAGGTGGCGAAAAAGTTTACTTGACGTCCGTGCGAAGAGAAGTGCGGATATTGGCTCTGATCATCATCTAGTAGCAGGGCTGATACAGCTAAAAATAGCTGCAATAAAACTATCTACCAACAAAGCAGCGAAAAGGTTTGACGCTAATAAATTAAAAAATAGCAGCACACTAGCAAAATTCAACGCCGCCCTTCAAGAAATTAACCCAGCTGAAGCGGAATCACAGGCCGGAGTAGAACAACAATGGGAATATTTAAAAACACGACTCCATTGTGCGTGCGAAAGCATATTGGGATACCGACCTGCGGGGAAAAAAGAGTGGATCAACGAAGAAACCTGGGAAGTAATCCCAAATCGGAGAGAGGCAAAAAGAGTTAGAGACCAAGAAACCACACCTGCCCTTAGAAGTGAAGCGGCGCAGCGCTACAATCAGCTCATCAAAAAAACTAAAAAGTTGTGCAGACGAGACAAGCGTAACTGGACTGATAGTCTAGCCAGAGATGCAGAACAAGCAGCACAACAAAATAACATTAAAACGCTGTACGCTGGACGTCTCACGCAAAATTACTGGCAAATGTAGTACAACATCGCGTCCAATAAGATCAAAAGACGGAGTCCTACTCACAACTAAGAAGGAACAACTCAATAGATTTAAAGAGCATTTTTCTGAGATGCTAAACCCCTTCACAGCTAACGCACCCACTACTGTGGGGCTACAAACTGGCAATACTCAAGTATCAAGTACAGCCGCAGTACAGAATAAGCTCCACTCCACAACAAATCGCCAGGTTACGACAGAATCTAGGCTGAAGTTTTGAAAGAGTTCCCTGAGCACACGGCGAAACTCTTACTCCCACTATTCAACTCTATATGGGCGGAAGAGAAGATCTCTGAGGATTGGTGGCAAGGTATCCTGGTAGTCCTTCCAAAGAAAGGCGATCTTTCCCAATGCAAAAACTATCATGGAATCATGCTTCTATCCATCACGTCGAAAGTACTGTCCAGTATCATCTTAAGCCGCATTAAGCCAAAACTCGACCAATCGCTAAGGAAACAGCAAGCGGGATTTCGCCCAGGTCGATCATGTATTGACCAGATCAGCACCCTGCGCATTATAGTTGAACCGATGAATGAGTGGCCGTCGACTCTTCAACTTCTTTTCGTTGATTATAGCACGGCATACATCGCGATAGCATATGGGAGGCGCTCAGATCCAGAGGTGTTCCGGAGAAGCTTATAGCTCTAACCAGATCACATTATACGGATTTCAGGTGCAGAATACTCCACAATGTCAAGCTCTTAGATAGCATCCCAACCAGCGCAGGGGTTAGACAAGGATGTCTACTTTCACCGATCCTTTTCCTGATCGTTATTGATGACATCTTACATAACTCCATTGAAGGCAAGCGAAGAGGCATCTTCTGGAACTTCACCGAACATTTAGAAGATCTTGCATATGCGGATGATATTTGCCTATTGTCAGTAAAACACTCAGATATGCAAACAAAACTAGATGATCTGTGCGCCGAGTCGGGAAAATTTGGCCTTAAAATCAACATCGACAAAACATGGTAAATGCTCTTAATAAAATTGGCTTATATTCTTATCAATATTTTCCGATACGGGATAAATATTTGATTTGAGGGTTTTGAAAGGTGTTTGCCAATTTTTCATCTTAAACTTTCATTTTTTTTTGGTCTCTAACATAATTCACGACTTCTCGACAAATAAGCATTTATATGTTCTTGATGTTGTATATTTTTTATCACCAACAAGAATTTCTCGGGCTGTTTTTAAGTCGATAAGAAAATATTTCGCATAATAGAATTAAAAAATCGAAATATTAAAGACGCAAAATGCATTGTGTGATTTCTAAATCGGCGTAGCTTTCAGACATTATTATTTTTCATGACCGAATAATTGACATTTAAGCAAGGACAGACAAGAAACGAATGTATGTTTTAATGAAATATTATTTGCCAATCCATTTTTTCTATATTTGCAAATTCATTGTACTAACTCAGGTACTAATCAGGTAGTTTCCCTTTAGGTTTTTTTTTTAACATTTACCAACACTCAAGCAATTCTGGGACGACCTTAGTACCTAAGTACTACACATATATATAGAAAAGTTGCCTAGCAACAACTGTTACTTATTGATTATTTACTAGAATTTCAAATTCTTTTACACACGAAATAAAAATAATCCGTTCTATTCTAGAATTTTAAACGGATTTGCTATTATTGCTTGAAACCAAAAAAACTGAATGCCACAATGATTGGGAGCGGATCTAAGCCTTTACGTAAGACTCGAGCACAGTGCGGTTCCTGCCCGAATCGCTTTTCCCGAGACAAGCGTCAAATAGTTGCAGAAGAATCTGATACCACTGAGGTAGAGTCCTCTACGGACGAGGAGGAACGTTGGAAGGAAGTGGCCCGAGCAGCCGAAATACCTGTTGACTATTTTAACATTCAGAAGCTGATCAAGTACATAAAGGCGGGCAACCAGACCGCTACAATAGTGTCGTTGTGCTGTTTGAAGGACTACGACTTGAGTATCCAGATATATCAGTTTGCTATACAGGATATTGGAGGTCTGGATGTATTGGTCAACATTTTGGAGTGCAGTGATACCAAATGTTGCTTGGGCGCCCTTACAGTGTTAGCTGAAATTTCGCTTAATATTGATATACGCAAGACAATTGTTGATTTAGATGGCATTCCGCTTCTTGTCGATATTTTGAATTCGTCCATGAAGGACCTCAAGACGATGGCAGCTGAAACTTTGGCCAATGTAAGCAAAGTTCGTTTGGCACGCAAATACGTACGTTCGTGTGGAGGCATACCGAAGCTGGTCGATCTCTTGGATATTAAGACAAGGTAGGACCTGTTTTAGTTTTTCTTGCATAAAAAAATAAAACGCACACCTTTAATCTGCATAGCATACTGCAAACCCCACGCGAACAGTTAACTGTTGAGGACATGGAGTCTCTGGATATGGCTAGGGCGGGCGCAAAGGCTCTTTGGACTTTAGCCGACTCTAAGCACAACATGGAGCAAATGCGCAAGAGTGGCATAGTCCCGTTGATGGCACGTCTTCTCAAGTCTGTACATATTGATATTGTCGTTCCAATCATGGGAACTGTACAAAAGTGCTCCTCGGAGCTAAAGTTTCAGTTGGCCATTACTACGGAGGGAATGATAGCCGACATTGTAACTCATTTGGGAGCAGAAAGCATCGAGCTGAAAATGGAGGGCAGCACAGCTATCTACAAATGCGCCTTTGACGAAACGACTCGCGATTTGGTGCGTGAAGCTGGTGGACTGGAGCCACTTGTCAGCGTTATTAAAGACAAGTCTCTTCGCGAGAACAAGTTATTATTGAAAGGAGCAACAGGCGCCATATGGAAGTGCGCCATGTCAGATTTAAACATAAAGCAATTTGACACAATGCGCACGGTGAACCATCTAGTGGCTCTGCTTGGAGATGACGAGAGCGATGATGTGCTTACAAATGTTTGTGGTGCGCTGGCTGAATGCGTGCGATTTCAAAATAATCGCGAGACACTGCGTCAGGCCAACGGACTGCCGGCCATGGTGGCACTTTTAAGCTCGTCACATGCACCGCTTTTGGAGAATTTGGCAAAGGCTTTAAAGGAGTGTGCCGAGGATATAGAAAGCATGCGCATTCTGGAGGATTTGGATGCCGTTCGTCTAATCTGGTCCTTGCTAAAGAACACAAACACGCGCGTTCAGGCGCATGCCGCGTATGCCATATGTCCTTGCGTGCGGAATGCTCGTGACTCGGCAGAGCTGGTTCGCAGCTTAGTCGGCGCTATGGAGTTAGTCGTGGGCCTACTTAAGTCGAAGGACGTTATGGTGCTCTCAGCAGTGTGCGCCGCCATTGCAACCATAGCTCAAGATCAGACCAATCTTGCTATATTAACCGATCTGCGAGTCATCTACAAACTTGCCGATTTGGTAAACACCACAGACGACCTACTCCGTATGAATCTAGCCGCCGCTATTGCGGCCTGTGCTAGCTTTGCTAACAACACAGAAGAGTTGGGCCGTTTACGCACTGTTACTCCTATTGTTACCTACATGACCAGCGATAATAGTCAAGTTCATCGCAGTACCGCCATGGCTCTAGAGAAACTTTCAATGGATCCGCAGAACTGCATCACTATGCACCAAAGTGGTGTCGTTCCCTTTTTGCTGGAGTGCGTTGGCTCTACTAACAAGGATCTGCAATTGGCCGCTGCCGGATGCCTTCGCAATATCCGCGAACTCGCCTTGCGAGCCGAAGAATTTTTGCTTAAAATTGATGATGACAGTTAGTCCAAGTATCGTTCACTAAAAAAAATTGTTTCATGTGCAAATAAATGTTTATCATTTAGTCCTTAAAATCAATCTGTCAATCTATTTAGTAGATCTCTAGGGTATATTTAAATTTGAACGCGCTAAACAATCTTTTTGGGGATGTGGCTAGCATCCTCAAAAGTCTTCTCCGCTATCGATCGCTCTGATATAAAATATCTAATAGATCATATCTTATTGCAGTGTTTAACACAGTTCGTAGTTGCATTTCTCAAGCATATGTATGTACGTTGAAAATCAACTATCGCGTAAAGGAGCCCGCGGGGACTCCAGCAATACGGAGTGTATTTGTATAAGATTTAAGAGCATTGCGAAGTTGACAGTGTAAAAAATTCTATTGATTGGAATCTTTTGATTGTTTATTATGGAAACGTACCTATGACCTGTATTATGAACTGATTTCGACGCCAGTTTGACGAATCCCACAACGCTGTTGAGGGCGTAGCGCTCATTAAACAACTAGGCTAGACAGTCGCCAGCTAAGGAAAATAAATACCTCTTTGCAAATGATTCCTATAAAAAAAAACAAAACAAATGCTATGTTTCGCTGCACAGACTCATGAAAAAACATTCCAATGGTCATTATCTTGTTGCTTACTCTCAGATTTTGCGGACTTAAAATTATACCAGTTCTCGTTTAACCCGTTCTTGCCAACAAACCTTGATACGCTTGTCACACTTACAATAAAACCAAAACAACACGGACGACCCAAACTCGCGATCTTACGTCAATTTGTTGTTTGCGAGTATCCTGAAATTATTTTGCGGCGCACGCTGGAATTTATTAATTATCCGCAGGAACAGGCGACAACAGCCCATTTTCTGACATGTAAGGCGACAAAGGCGCGTACATAGTATATATGTATATACAGGGATGTGAGCCTGCAAGCACTACATCCATTATACTCTGACAGAGGCATTTTGTGGCTATTGAATGACACGAAAGCCAAGAGAATTACATAAACTCGATTGAATTTGTTTTTATTTAGTAGGCACTCTGTTACAAAGAAAACTAAATATCGGACTGATAAATATTTATATGCCGTTTTTGTTTTGACGTGCCCAATAATTAATAATTTATTGGCATTACAACTTGGCGAAATACGGTAGGTAGCAAGTTTTTCTAGTTCTGTCTTTTTGAATAAGCATAAAATGAAATATTTATTACCTAAAATTAATTATTGATTAATTGCTCTTGAAACATTTACAGCTTGTATAATAAACAGAATGTTGTCCAGAATGAATTAAAGGAATTTTTAGCTCTGGCATTTTAAAGCATTTTGTTTTGTTAACTAAATTGTATTGTTGTAAAAGGTATCTCCATCCTTTTCGCCACAATACTTGGGTATACTATAATTAAATTCTATGTATGATTACATCTTAAGGCAAAACAAAATTATTTATGTATTTTATTTATGACTACTTCATCAGCTTGACAAAATTCCCAATAATATGCGAGTAAATAAAATAAATGCAAAAGAGATACTTATTATATTTAGTTAAATTAAATTGCCATAAAAAATAGTCAAAATCATTGAATTTACTGTCATAAAAATTCCTGCATAATTTTTCGTTAGCTATGTGGCATTTGACAGTCAATTTTTCGACCGGAAAATAATACTAGTAGTGCCAGACTTGAACCGGTCGCGGTTTCAAAGACATGTAATAAAAACAAAAGTCCCGCATCGTACGTCAGACAGAGATTAACACATGGCAGTAAACTAAACTGCCCAAACCAAAGCACTTGATGGATTGTTGACATTATCTTTGGCGCCAGAGCTAGCGATGCTATGCGGATTTGTATTTTAGAAGATGGATTTGCAAATAGTAAACAAATAAACCATAAAGTGCTAAGTATGTAAATTTGTATCAAACACATTTACTAATTATACTAAAGCGTATTATTTAAGATTTTTCTGCGTCGGTTAAGGATACACCTCAGTTCATATGTTGTGTAATCCGAGCAAACAATTCAATTTATTCACTCAATCTAACACATTACGAACGAAGCACATATTTAAAAGTGTTTGCAAATGCTATGCTTTGTTCATAATACTCCTGCTATAATTTGTGTAGAGCAGAAGCATAGCACAGAGCACTACTTTTGACAACAAAATCCATGCTATGCTCTTGCTATAAATGAAATCAAGAGCAGAACAATAACAATAGCTAAAAAATATATGAAGTGCTATTCGTAGTCATAGTGATGTCAAAAATGATAAAGCAAAATCATAGCAGATCAATCGACTTGTGCTATAGCAATCGATTTATTTCCTACAGCATTTTATTTAACATTGCTCTCACATTTGCTATGACATTTGACAAGTGCTATATTATTATTAATCTGTGCATTGTATACACAGCTATTAAGTATTTTCATTTGATTGTGTTCAAAAATTTTAATTATTATGAACTTTGTGATATGTAAAATTTTTTAAAACTAAGCAAAGCGGGTTCACAATATTTTTCAAATTTTCAGAGTTTAAAACATTAAACGGAACACCATCCTCTGTCACAAGCCCAATGAATAAGCGCACTAATTGTTTACGGTTTAGTTTTGTTTTAACTGTTTCTTGTTTTATTATTTATAAAGTGTCTTTGGTTTCTTTATTGTCACTCGTTATCAATGTGACTTTTGTGCATCTCTAATAAATGTTTTGTTAAATAAAATGTACGATTTTTTTTTTTTTTAAACGATTGCATTCCTTGCATTTTACATAATCATCATCACGAAGTTCATAACTAAAAATATTAAACACACTGTAGATCTTCCTCAGAAAAGGGCTTTAAAAAAATTTGGTTTAAATGGATTTTCTAAGCAGAAGACTAAGGTATGTGGCCACTTTGCTGCATTAAAATGTTTCGTTTTTGCCTTTAACAAATTAATTTTTACGATTTTACAAATTTTGGCAGACCTTTATCAAAAACACATTTGATTAAATCCAGTAGCTTTTATAGTATACGCGTAAGCTACGTCCATATGTAAGGAACATGTTAAAAAAAAGAAACTTTTTTTTTTGAAAATTGTGTGGATTAAAAAAAATTTGGTACAAAAATATAAAGTAGTCACAAATCAATAAAAACGAAAATCACGCTTTTTGTTTTTTAATTAAGCCGTAACACGTTGTTTAAAAATTGTAGTTATGCGAAATAATTTTTTTAATTATCCATCGAACTGCATGAATGGTTTGCATAAATCCAGTACCTTATTCAGTTAGACCCTTAAAAAAAAAGTATTTTTCCAGATTTTATCCAAAATTGCAAAACAATTTTTTAAGGATTTTACTACTAAATAATAATACATGTAAAATTAATTTATGTAAAATTAATTTATTTTTATTCGATTGGTAATCTGTTGTGATTCTAAAAAATATTTACACAATTTACAAATCTGTGCGATTGCTTACCATTTTGAAAAACTACTTTAAATTATTAGTATACTTTGTTGATTCTGTCACTGCAAGTGTGTAATAAAAAAGATATAGTATCTAGTTGGCTTCTGACTTCTGCTTTTAATGATAGTTACGCCCCCCTCATAGGCCGCTGGCGTCGGGACGGCGCCAACTTGGTCTCTGTTTTATAAATATGTATGTATGTATGTATAGCTTTAAAAATGTTTGAGATGAGTACAGGTTTAGGTTTGTTAACCTTTTGATAACGAATTCATGTAGCTTTTCATGGCAAAACCCAAAAACAAAATGTATCTTATTGTCTTCGACTTCTTAAGATAAGTACAGTGAAAAATAAAAATAATTCGGAGTAGTGTACTACAATCTGCATCCTGCACAAATTCTCCCTAAAAAGATTGTCAAACTTGATCAGCAACTACTTTTAGAAAAACTTTATAGATACGCTCGTTTGGGTTTGAATGTAGTTTATTTGTTAAAGATTTAGGCGGAATAGAACGATTTGTATATATTTTACTTTTAAAACTATAGTAACTTTTATCTGTTAAATTTCAAGAAATACATGTATGTATTTAATATGTTTGTTATTTACTTCCTTTAACTTATAACGCCTTGCAACAAGTCCCTTTTCCTGTAGAGGTCATGATCGGAGAGTTTCCGTACTCTCGTTACCTTTGTGACTCATCAAACTGTCACACATGACGACAATCCCCGCTCGTGCCTATAATGTACATATGTACATACTTTGTATGGATTAGTATGTACAAGTTTTACACAATATTTATGCTTGGTTGAAACTGGCACGCTTTGAACTTAGTTGGGTAAGCAGTTTAAGCTCGCCTTATTGAAGAATTCGGGGAATTTTTATAAAATTTATGGGCAAATACAAATAAAGCTTTTACCTACGAGTCGTCTTTTTGTTTAAAGATTTGGCTCAACTCGTCTTCCACTCTCATAAAAGTTAGAGCTTTTAAAAGGCGGTCTCCATTAGATGTTATGAGCATTGTACACAAATTGGCCAAATGATGCAGCAATTTTGATCAAATTTATACATGCATAATTATAACTGAGCCGCCCATATGACAAATTATGACTCATATTAAAAAAAATAAAAAATTCGTACATTTAAATACGATTTTAAAAGATTTTGCAATCTATAGAGTTTATTAATATGTATCAATCTAAGCCGCATAAAATAATTCTTTAAGGAGAGATATCATTGGATATCCGACAACAAAACTTTCGAAAATCAATTGTAGGATATCTTATATTTACTTATTTGTTAGCTGACAAGAGATGACTTTACGTCTAAGACGAAGAAACAACAGTTGTAGAGATGTATAGCGTCAGTGTAAACGAAATAGGATTTTAATTTATGAACTATAAGAAGAGGTGTATCAGTACCAAGAAGTTTAAAAGTTCTTTTTAATTTTACTATTAGTCCGGTCAAATTAGACCAAAAAAGAAGGGTAAAGGTACATAAATTAACAGCAAGCTGAAAGTTGGTGTAATTGTTTAAAACATAGTTAAAAATAATATCTGAAAGTTCCCCATCATTCCGAGGTGTGCTAAAATTTTTATTCGAGGTCAAAGGTCAAAAATCTTGAATAAAATTGGTTTTTCGCGTTTTTCAGCAAAACGGTAAGTTTTATCATAAAATTATCTGAGACATAATTGTAGATCATAAAATTCTCTATAAAAAATGTACTAATACTTTTTTTCTTAGATCCACCGTTTCTGAGATATAGCGAGTCAAATAATTGTAAAAGTTGTAATCGTCATAATATGCACACGTTTCCACGCCACCAATGAGCTAGTGTACTTGCTGCAGCTAAAAGACAAACCAATTTTATTCAAGATTTTTGACCTTTGACCTCGAATAAAAATTTTAGCACACCTCGGAATGATGGGGAACTTTCAGATATTATTTTTAACTATGTTTTAAACAATTATACCAACTTTCAGCTTGCTGTTAATTTATGCAACTTCAAATGTCTAATTTGACCGGACTATATATTCTCTTCAAAACATTTTATAACATTTACGAATCAACTTTTAAAATAATTGCAGGACAAGTACTATCTTTATACACACTGCTTGTTATAATGCTAGAAAACATTCAAAATATTCAGGTATACATCGTATTTAACTTCTTAAGGTTGTTTGTCCCATATACCATTTCACATTTTGGATGCAGAGTTCACTAAATAGAAACGCGAGCTGCACAGCTAACAAACACGACATATTTAAGATTTAAAAAGTTCCCGAAATAATATGTTTCCATTATGGAGTTTTTGTCGCATTAAACACGTTATTAAAAATTCAATAGTCAGTCACAATTTATAATCACATAACAAAGTGGATCTATTAATGAATGGAATTAACTGTAAATAAACAAACAAAATGTAAACTAAAAGCTAATGCAATAAATTAATTTGCGAAATTCTTTTATAAATTACACACATACATACATATGTATATGCATTTATATACTTTCCCGTCCACTCCCGCCTAGACGTTAAGATTGTTTGCACATTTGTTTGCCATGTCGGGTAAATCCACATCTTTCTAATAAACTTACCCAAAGTCGGCGACAGTCTGCCGCGTTTCCAATCAAAATAGGCGTCACAGTGACGCCGCAGCAGACTTTCACGATCCGGTTTTGGTTGAATTTTAAATGAATGACGTGAATTAAAAGTAAAATAAAACAAAAATGTCTTAAGCACAAACATATATTTGTTTATGTCTGTATGTTTCAAAAAATTATAACGATGCTTAAATTAGTCAAAAGATTCCACCAACAAAAAATCAAGAGAGTGTAAGAGTGGTCACAGTATCAATCTACAGGAATTCCCAGATTATTGTTTGATTTTGTGTTATTATGGTTAAAATTTGCATTTGAATTTTGCTGCACTACGCAGTTTATTGGTCTACTTTGTTTTGATTAACAAATTTTTTCGTGAATCTGTTTCGTTTAGCAAATGACGATTAAAAAAATAATTGATTGATTCTTTAATTTACAAATTAAAGGCAATTAATGTCGTGTTGATTACAAAAAAATAATGCAAGAATAAGAAATTTACATTTAATATTGTCTGTTATTAGTTTGATTTATCACTTACCTACCTTTACCATTGAAACAAAAACTATGTATGACCATTTGCATTTTAACTTAAAAAAAGTTATGTATTATAATGGATAATTACGGCGTAACGAAGGCCGAAACGAGCAGACTAAGCAAATACTAATTACAAATAAATAATGTTAAATAAAAATAATTTAATGGTAAATCGCCAGCATCTAAAATATACTAATCATCGGAGAATTCTCTGAGAGTTGATGTTGGTAAAATCACTGTAGAATTCAGCGAATTGATTGGATTGTGGATCGCAATACACTGGTGATTCGTAATGCAGACGTTGGCGAGACATTTCAGGCAATGGCATCCCCAAGGATGTAATGAACCGGGTAACTAGTATTGGTGAGCTCATCAAATGCTCACCAGTGAGCCGTATTGAAGGGAAACGACTGCTGATTGTTGTAATGAAAACGATATTTTATTGTGTACAGCATGTATAGTAAGTACACGTTTCTAAAAATCTAAATTCATATTGTGTGCTAATATTTTAGGAGGTTAAACAATTTATAAAATAAAAGCTAGTAAAACAAAATGCGATTTAAATACTTGTTTAAAACAATATCACTAAGCCAAATGAATCATTAACCTTAGTGACCACACTTTTAATTTTATAACTTTGCCCACATTGTTTGTCTAGGGTTAAGTGGGTTTAATATAAGCGTAGTTATTGTTTCATAGGCTTGTTCTGGATTATTACATTTCCACTTGTCAAAAGCCAATGACTTTTACTTAGTATACTTTCGCATTTTATAAGTAAATCAAATTTTTGGCTGCGAAGTTTCTTTTGAACCACAATGGACATGCTATTTAGGTTCAGCATGCTTAATTAATATAATTAAATAAACCATGTGTTGAGCTACTGAGCTTTTTCAATAGCTTAAAACCATGTATTTATATTTTTTTCTCTTTGGTTTGAAACTCATCCAAAGTTAAGGCTAAATGCGACTTGTACTTGGTTTCCGATGCTGACTCGTACATTGAAAGAATGCGGTTTGATTAATATTTCTTAAGCTGCTCGTACGTAATGAAGAATATTATATTCCAAGGGCCCATACGCACCCACGTCGGTATAAAACCTTTGTAAAGTGCCTGAGGGCCTTCGTTGCGTATTGTCTGCAATAAATGTGAGCAGTATTGTAGTATCATCAATAGATAATTTGTATTTCAAATTAAGACGAACCTGTACAGCACAATCAAAACTGCCACTGTAGAGCTTAGGTGAGGAAGCCGCCGTTGCCAAACCATTCAAAACGGTGACATGCCTTTGGTTCATCAAACGGGTCTATATAAAGAAACGTTTGGTTGGTAACATTTTAGCGATAATATGAAAAACTTACCCTTACGACATCAATTGGCGTGGAGGCAATAGCACTGCCCAAACTCGCAATAAAGCTCGAGCTGCAAAATTAAATTGTTACAAATTTGAATATATGTATGTCATTTTCGTTTGTTGCTCACCAAAAATGATTCAACACATGGTCGCCAAATGCATTCATTAGCTGTAGTTTGCAAAAGTCATAAACTGGTAGTTCCACAGAAGCAATGACAACAGCACGCTGGGCTGTTGGACCCACTCCGCGCCATAATCCTCGTACTCCTTCGTATTTGTATATTTCACTAAAACATCCGATCAATCCCAATTGTTGCGTTCCTTTCCCATGCACTTGCATGCGAACCTTAAGAACATCAGTGGGATTTGCAATTGCTGATGAAACTGCACCAGCTGCCGCTGCACAGATTATGTTGCTCCAGACGTGCTCGCTGCCGTCAGTTTTAGTCAGCAAACCACGTTCGTTCGCGAACTTTTTAAGGGTGTAGTATGTGCCGAATTTAATGGTGCCGTATGTGGCTTGTCGAAGCACTGCGGGCCAAATGCTGTATCGAGATTACAATATTAGCTGGTAGATAACAGTGCATTATTCATGTAGGAATCTATAGCAAAGTCTAAAGAGTTTTTGATGTGCTTATCATGCTGGGGCAAAGTAAACTATTGGCTTGATTAGCTAAGATTTTCCTACTTGCTGACGCACATTTTACATAGCTCTTTCATTTAATTTAAACTTTTAAATTCAACTGAGTGTAAAATTAAGTACTTAGACGCATAATCCAATTGTTAGCTTACCCTGAATACAATGCTCGCAATCCTTCCTCTTTTGAGATTTTTACAAATGCATCTGTCATGCCATGATAACGTAATTGCGAAAATGTTTGATCAATTTTCTGACCTTGAATTTGAAGTCGCGTCTTTGTTGTGTCGATGGGAAAAGTGCCTTAATAATAGTTAAAATTAACTCAAGTTGACATAACAATTATTTTGTCTTCAAGTATTTATTAAGGTATTTACCAAACTCCGCTGTGATAGAAGCAATGCCTCCATAAACAAATGGGCGCCAATTTGGCCAATCTTTTTTTTCTTTTTCCATGACAGGCCGCTGCACCTGTTGAATTGTTTTAATCTTCGTATCAGAGTAACTACAGCCTTTGAATTTGCTGGAATTCTTTTATTGGCTAGCTTATTTTTATTTTGGTGTCACATATGCGTTTTTATTTACATGTCTAGTTATAAAAATGTAAATTGGCTAGAAAATGTAACCAGCAACTAGAGGACTACATAAGCCCATAAGTGTGCACACATCATTTTCAGTAATTATCCCAGATGTTTAATCAGCTGACAGTGTAGGTTAACACATAAGCGAGGCCACTGTTATATCCATAACATGGTTAACAGCATTTACAGTGCTGTAAGTAAAAACTGTGATAGTTTTAAAAATATGACTTATTGAGGCGAAAATACTCAAGCCTTATTCGCATGGTTTTCATTTCAATTCAATTTTAATTTTATTCACTAATTCTTAAGCAGTACGAAATATATTATTGCAGATTTAATGGTCTTAAAATAAAGAGCTGACCAACAGATGCTTATTTTGTACAGACCTTCGTGTCGAACAGAATCAATCAAAGACTCCTTTTAGATCCAAGATGCCCATTCCAGAGGACATAGGTTAGGTTACACTGGCTGGCCACACAAGAGAGTGCAGCCTAGCATAGACCTTTTGGTCCTTAGCTGTTCCAGAGGACATAAATCTAGGCAGATTGAGAATGGTACACAGAGTATATTAAGAGTGTGCAAGTCAAAACTACATGTAACATACTGAAGGAGACGTCGGAGATCCCCAAAGTTACCTAGAGTATAATCAGGTTTCTTAAAGAAGTCGATGTACTGTCCGTCTGTACAAACGTTTAGATCTCAGAGATGGTAAGTGCTAGAGAAACCTAACTTTCAGATTAGGTAGAAAGAAATATATTACCCCCCAGGAAAATTACCAAGTGGACAGGGAGCCCCACAATAAGTCAAATAAGTATTTCTTTCCAGCAGAATTCGATTAATTTGTTACCTTCTACCAAATAAGATAAAACTTAAGTTATATATTTATATTATAAAATAGTTTTATATTTTAATGGTATTTTTTAATTTTTTTAATTTAATTAAGCTTTTTAATAAGCAATTAATTTGTACTCTTTTGGATATCGCTTGTCGTTTAATTTTGTGATTTATAGGTTTTAATACTTGAAAATGATGATTTCTTATTTCAATATTTTCCATTTCTATACATTTTATTCATTTATTTAAGTACAAACTTAAAGTTGTGGTTAATAGTCATTTAATAAAATATATTTGCATTTAACGCCGGCATCATTTCAAAGGTGCTGTATAGTGCCAAACTGTAACTGCTTGTGCAGCCCTGAGTTTGAAAGTAAGTGTTGCAGAATGACCAATGCTCAGCTGCCGGCGTTTTATTTTGGTGCTTATTGAAAATAGTTTGTTATAAAAATGAAAGTAGCTATAGAAGGCTGTGCCCACGGTGAACTTGAAAAGATTTACGAGACTATTGAAGGCATCGAAAAGGCAAGCAAAATAAAAATCGATCTACTACTATGCTGTGGCGATTTTCAGTCAACGCGCAATCTGGAGGATTTGCAGACAATGGCAGTCCCAAAGAAATATATGGACATTTGCACATTTTACAAGTAAGCTGACGCATTAAAATATAAATATAATTTAAATATAAATATAATTTGAATTCGTGCATTGATTTATGTTGTTAGGTATTACAGTGGCGAAAGGGTGGCACCTGTTCTGACCATTTTCATAGGAGGCAACCATGAAGCGTCAAATTATTTGCAAGAGCTCCCATATGGTGGCTGGGTAGCACCCAATATTTACTATCTTGGATACGCTGGAGTTGTTAACGTCAACGGTGTACGCATTGCAGGTATAAGCGGAATCTATAAAGGTCACGACTTTTTGCGGGGGCATTATGAATTTCCGCCTTACACAGACTCTACTTGCCGTAGTGTATATCACGTCCGACAGCTAGAAGTCTTTCGTATGAAGCAGCTATCTGGAAAAATTGATATATTTATGTCGCACGATTGGCCGCGCGGCATTTGGAACTACGGCAACAAGTCGCAGCTACTGAAGGTAAAGCCATTCTTTGCTGATGATATGGAAAGTGGTCAGCTTGGAAGCCGCCCTATGGAAGAGCTGTTAAAAGCTGTTAAGCCGTCATTTTGGTTTGCTGCACATTTGCATTGCAAATTTGCTGCCCTAGTGCCGCATAATGATCGAGGTGGTGAAGCTCAGACGGACAGTTCCGACGACTCTGGCAGTGAAAGCGATCATATTAAAGACATAAAGGCACATACTGGTGCTGTTCCAGTTACAAAATTCCTTGCCCTTGACAAATGCCTACCAAAGCGACGATTTTTGCAAGTATTGGATTTGCCAGCATCAGTAACTGAGATCGCTGACAATCAACTGAGTCTTGAATATGATGTTGAATGGTTAACTATATTACTTATAACAAACCACCTGACCTCCATTAAGAATAATAATTACTTCCTTCCGGGTAAAAAAGCCGGTTGTACTGCAGAACGACATGACTTCACCCCCTCTCCCGAAGAACTAGCGGCTGTGCGTAAAAAGTTCAAGGATCTCAAAGTTCCGCAAAACTTTTGCCGTACTGTTCCAACGTATGATCCAAATGAACAGTCGAATTACAAGCAAATGCATATTTCTCAGCCGAATGCACGATTAAACCCGCAATGTACAGAGTTTTGCAAGCTCCTAGGCATAGATGACCCCTTAAGTCTTGCTATGCTGGCGAATGGCAAGGAACCGCTACTTTCCAGCAGTACTGATGTTGAATTAGTCCTAGACAAAGATGTTAGTGTATTGGAGACTGGGATTCGAAGTGAACCTTCACCTTCAAAGCGTAAACTCAATTTATCATTGCCAGCAGTTTCGACATCAGTGTCCAACGACATAGATGAAAATGAGATTGCGCTACCCCCAGAGGAACCTAATCCCAACGACATGTTTCATAATGAAATGACTTTAAATACTGTCACGTCGCCAACATTAGAAGTAAAAAGTCAAATTTTGGAGGCCCCAAAGTTCAAACGCAGAAATCAAAGCATTTATAATGCTGAAGATAATGACGACGTTGCATAGATAATGACACTACTACAAAATCGATCAAAAATAATTTTTTTGAGTATAGTATATATAGTAAACATAAGTAGTTAAATATTAAGCAATTTTAAAGAATTTTACAAATTCCGAAATTAAATAAATACACATTTATTTTAACTCGAAGTTGTGATTTAAAATATAGGAATTCAAGGGCAATTTTATTTAAATAACACAGAAAATGCTTCATACAACTTTATGAAAAACCTCACTCCATCTCGGTGGCATGTTCGTCATACGCCTCAGCTGCACAGACGAAGCCACACTGTAGCACCGCTTCTGGCGTATCAACCAAATCACAATAATAGCTAGCTGGCGAGGGTATGGACTGCAGCTTAAGCTGGATGTTGTCCAGCTTTGCCCGATAGAAACGGCATCTACGGGGACCATAGATTGGCATATTAGCATCATAGGGCGGACTAAGTATATCGAAGAATGCGGCTACACCATTTACGGCGGTGATTTGGTGAAAGTTTCTTTCCCGGGGTGTCAAAAGCACACTTGCAGTGCTGGGCGTTACCAAACTTGCTTCTTCGGCGGACACAGCAATTTCAGAAGGATTATTGTCGTATGTTAAGGGCTCATCCTCACTGCTGAACTTTTGTGTGTAGCTTTGCACCCGCAATTGACCCCAAAGGCCACGCAGCAAGCCGTGCATCATCGGGTGATCATGTAGGGGCATCGTGTAACCGGCTTTCATTATAAATACACTCATGGAGACCACTTCGTTCTCAAAAATGTGCATGTATGTGCAAGGAGCATGGCTTGGCTCATTTGTGGCTTCAGAAAGCTCATCCTTATTGACTTGCAAGTCTCGGTATGTTAATTGATCCGTCAATTGCTTAAGTTTTTGCAAATTAGCATTGAAGGTGTTTGGGTTAGTGTTAGCACGGTCAAAAGTCTTAAACGCTTGGCGCAGCAAATTCATAAATGGAGCCGTCATTTCAGCAGAGTCGCCAATATCGCCACTGTTGCATTTAATTTGGGACTTTTAAATGCGCTGGCTACAGCAGCAAAACGCTATACACTTTTTTGTATCGCGGCTCGATATGTACATAATATTGAGATAAACAATGCAGCAGCTGTTAGGTCTGATAATAGTGTTGTGAAGCGTAAATGTAAAATAGATTTTCAATGTTAACGATTAAAAAAAAAAATTTTTTTTTAATAAAACCAAAGAGTATAGAACTTCTACTAACTATAGTTCTATATATCTTTGATACGACCCATTGCAGCATATAATGCCACAAACTATTTTTTCGACGCCAATTTGGAAATTTGAATTACTCTTCTGTTTTTATCCAAGAAAAAAAGAAGCCCGCATAAATTGTATCGACAACGAGCCGTAGAAAGTGTTAACAATGTTTTAGTTGAACGATATTTAATGAAGGATGGCACAAAGCTTATAGAATATTTTCGAGTCAGCCTGGTTTTTTTTTCCAAATTGTTGACGGATTTAAAAAGAGATCTGGAAGGTACTTCTACAACTTGGATACTGAGCCCAATAAGTGCGTATTAAATTGCGCATGACGTTGCGAGACTTGGCAACTGATGAAACATTTAGATCGTTGGCATTTCAATACCGAATTCATCATTCCACAATCGACCTAATTGTGGACAAATGCCTTGGCTTAATCCATAATGATTTTCTAGAAAAAGCGATACGAACACCAATAAATGAATCATTAAAACAAGTAATCAAGGATTTCTTTTTCAAATGGAATTTTCACAATTGTTGTGGTGAATTCGATGGCAACCATTGTCGAATCACACAAAGCCGGTTCTGCTTTCTTCAAATACAAAGATTTTCATTCGATCGTCTTATTAGCAATCGTTGATGCAAATTATAGGTACATATATTTCTGTTGATATAGGATCATATGGAAGGGAAGGAGTACAGTTATTAAATTCGAATGTAAATGATTGTCTTCGGGCTTATATTCATTTCAACTGCGTTTTTATAGGCATTTTTCAGAAGCGTGGAAAGTTGATAAACGATGGTAATTGCGATATTCCACCTGATGCAGCTTTAACATCAACAAATGACGGTATTGTCAAATGTTGTTATTGGCGATGAAGCATTTGCATTGACAAGGACCATGATGAAGCCATATCTAAGAGAACGATCGCTTTACGATAAAATAAAAGTGATTTACACCTATCGACACTGCCGAGCAAAAAGAACAACCGAAAATGTATTCATCTTCACACTAATTCAAAGCAAGTGAATCAACTCAGCAAAGTTATTCTTTTTGGCTCAGTTGCTCACCGGCATCTAAAAACCAAGCCTCCGACAGCTATTGCGCGTCAGTGCAGTGGATCTTGAGAATACAAAATTTTTTTTATTATTGAATTAATCATTTCTTCATTTACCAAGTTTCAAGCGAAAATCAACAATTTCTTATTATAAAAGTTATTTCAGAATTTGTTATTTATTTTTTAAGTTTATTTCTCTAGAAACAAAAACTGTGTTCAAAGTAACTGACGAACATTTGAATTCAGCGATAATTAAAGTGATGAAAATAAACAGCTGAGCCGAATAAGTAACTGAGTTAGACTGCTCACGGAGGGATCAACTGAGCAAGACTACTCAGTGAGTGAGCAACTGGGCAAGTGAGTAAGTTAACAAGACTGAAAAATTACCTCAAAATGAGAAACTGAGCTAACTCATCAAAGTGATTCATGTTTACACAACGCTATTCAAATGGAGCAGCTTTTCGAGAAATATTCACAGAATATTTCAATGTAGTTAGCCAGGACCGTAATTCTTATAATATTTAAAATAAAGATCATGAAATAATTATTATTTTTTGATTTTTTCATTCAAATCAAATTTTAACTCTCTTGAAGTCTTGAAGTGTGCAAACCATTATTGTGCGCTCCTTGGTTCAAAAGATATGTAAATTCAATTTTTATTTTCAATTTATAACTTTTATTTTTGATTTTTATTATAAAAATTGCAGAATAACTCTTATTTTCAATTTTTAAATAAAAATTGTTCAGTAATTTTTATTTTTGATTTTTATTATAAAAATTGCAGAATAACTCTTATTTTCAATTTTTAAATAAAAATTGTTCAGTAATTTTTAGTTTTGATTTTTATTATAAAAATTGCAGAGTAACTCTTATTTTCAATTTTTAAATAAAAATTGCTCAATAATTTTTATTTTTGATTTTTATTTTTTATATTAAAAATAAGAGTTAAAATTTGATTTTTTGATATAAATTAAAAATAAAGATTTATCCCTTTTTCGAAAGGTCCTTTAAAAAAAATTATAAATTTATGCATGGACTTTCATATAAGCCACTTTTTCGCTTTGATTTTTTTCATAACCGTAACTCTTATTTGCGATCCCTGGTAGTTAGAGCAGTACATTGGCAAGAAGACATGAACGACGATACATTTTTATTTGTATTTAAAAAGTGCAATAGAAAATGAAAGAAAAACAATTGATTGTTTTTTGGGTTTTTCTTGTTAAGTTTCCATTTCCGAAGTATCATCGTCTTGAGTTAGTCCTTTTTCAGATGCACTAGCAACATTCACTTGGTCCGGCACATAAATGAATTTAACATTTTGGTCAGCTGTAGCCCAATCAATTTCTTTTTCGCCGACGATCTGTGCAATCTTCAGTTTGATTCGAGCAATTGGTGTGTTGTAGACGCATAACCTGTTGTTTTCTTTTTCTTCGATCGCATCAAAGTTTTCACCACTTGAAGTATATAAAAATATATATTAAATTAATTATAAATAAATCAATGCTAATTTATGCACTATATACAGTCCATATTCAATAAATTTTTTCCTCGTTCTCAGAAGTAATTTCACTTTATTCGGTTTGTCTGACATTTACAAAACAAAAGAGAACACGATGCTCACAACAAGGTGTGACAAAAAAAATATCATAAAGTTTTGTTTTATTCTATGTCGGAATTTTTTACATTTCTGTCTGTTGGCAACAACAAAAACAAGTCAAAAGTGCTTGTTTCTGTTTCTGTTGCAAATGTATGGAATTCTGTTTCTCTCGCCAGCAAAAAAAAAATCACCGGGTTCTGTTTCGGTCGCAAATTTATTGGATTCTGTTTCTGTAGTATGTGATAACACAGCTGAAGAATGTTTTTCAAAATCTCTTACATTTGTGCTACACTGATGGCTTTTCTTTCTATCCGAATCATACGATCATTAAATATAGACATGAATTAGTGGACAAACCAGAACCAACAATCTCCAATCTCATTTTGAACGAAATACAATACCAATTCTGCGTGCCACAGAGGGAATCAAACTCTGCCATGTGAATGAATGAGAAGCTCTTGATCAACAATATCGACAAAATCGCAAAATTCCTTTATGTTTTAGTCCTGACTGTGGAAATTGATAAATAATTGAACATTTTCAAAACAAGTAAATCTAAATGAATTATGTAAAATATGTGAGGAACAACCGATACCAATTGGATTAGAGATGGTAAACGTTTCCTTCAATAAATAGATGTTATTTTTTCCGCCTCGGCTTAGACATCCAAAATTTTTACTATATTTGTATTATCAACAATAAATGAGGAAATTTTTTCTGATAATTGGCGATTTTGCAATATTTCCACAGTGCGATAACAATTAAAACTAGTTTTAATCCTTTGTGGTTGCTTCCGTCGTTTTCCAATCCCATCAATGGCGTATTCTAGATGTCTTGCTTCATAATTTTAGTGGAATGTGGAGATTGCCACTTGCTTCGTTCAAGCAAAGCTAATATTCGTAGCAGTTTTAAAATCCTCGAAAAGAGAGCGAAGAATATGCGTTGTGCATTGAGCGATAGGACGTATGATCAATGGATGGCACGAAAAATAACGGGAAAAGCTCTACAAAAACATCAAGAGTAAAAGTCCCGTTACGGACGCACAAGCAATTCTCAAGTAGAGCAATAAAACTCGGAAAGAGCACTCTGAGCAAAAATTAAATAAATGTGGTACAGTTGCGGCGGTACAATGGTATACTCCTGTAAAAATGTATTTTTGCATAATTCATCATTAGTATTACTACTATTACTAAAATAAGTTTGGGCACGTCGAAAATGCGTGTAACATACAGAAGAAGACATACCTCAGAGATAGTAAGAGTTAGGCAACCAAATGTTCTTATAAGATGTTACTATGTCAGATTAGACAAGTTTACCTTATATTTTTGATATCGGGGATATATTATGAAGCTCCCATAGGGGTGTTTCAGAGGACCTCGCAAAACAGACAGTTTTAGATGGATAGTAAAATTAATAAATTAGTTATCAACATTAGTAGACAACATCGTATATCTGTCAAAAAGACGTTTTTTGGGGCACATTTACCATCTTTTGTGTCAAAGATGTTACGAATGAATTTGCCGTTCCGAAACTTTCTGCATCATTCCAACATCTTGTGGAAATGTTTCTATCTTATTGCGTCCGGATGAAAATATATTCGATAATATTTTTAAGGCTGCGGTGAAACGAAGCACTTCACAACACCAACAAACATACAAACAGCACCAGCACGTCGTCCGCATTAATACTGCCAATCAATTAATAGTTTCAACATAAATTCATAAAACTCTTCCTTAATAATAGTTGAATTACAAAAAAAAAAAAAAATTTTTAATAAATTTTAATGATTTCCTGATTTTAGATGTTGTGAGTGCGCACACGTTTTTCACATCCTCAAAAAATCCTAACTTAACGGATGTGCTCAGTGTAAAAAGTCTATAAGCGTTTCGAATGCTGTCCAGGAAATTTAACGATGCTCATCACTGCATCAGTGAAAGAAAAAGAAAGTAATTTTGTGGACAACAGCAGCTGGATAGTTCCATATTCGTCACTTATTTTCAAAATTTTAATGACGCAGGCCGTCGGTGGCGTTTAGCTTACTCGCCTCTAAAAGCGAAGTTCGGTGGTTCGATTCCCCGCAGTAGCACTGGTGCATTTGCCTAGCACTGGCATCGCTAGCCCAAAGACGCTATTTGCCATAGAAGGCTCTATCAATTAAAGACACCGCCGTTCGGATTCGGCTATAAACTGTAGGTCCCTGTTCTGTTCGAACAGTTATTAATAGAGATCCCCATGCCACTCCAAGGGGTCAAACAGGGAATTATTTATTTTTAATAACGCATGGGATGTATTGAGATAAAAAACGATGGTGGCTCAAGTGTCAGCTCCTTAGCAATACATGCATACCTACACAATTAATAAAGACATACAAATATAACGCACCAAACAAACGAAAACGTCTCAATATGTACAGGTTTATTTTTAGATCATCTTTTTTTTGTAATTTGAATGATGATAAAAACCCATTTCAGATAACAATCGAATAGTTTGGTATCGATAGGCTAAAGTGCCAAAAGTAAAGTAAAGAATTAAAACCATAAACACAGGATTCAACTTTTTATTCTTTATTTAGTGTTATTATTCTTTTAGTTTTTTCTTGTTCATTTTTAAATTGTTATTTTTGTGTGTATCAATTTTATCATTTGCATTATCATGGTACATTTACATTTAACAGCAATTTAACACAAAGCTAAGCATTACTTTACTTTAACTTTACTTGATTTGGTAATACTCGTACATACATACATATTTAGTATCTGTATTTTTGGTTTACTTTTAATATCTTAATGATTTGCAATGTTTATTTATAAGAAATCATACCACAAAGTTTACTATTTTTATAGTACATACACTTAAATAATTGCGGACTTTATTAATTCGGTCATTATTTTGCCTTTGTTATTTAATTGAATCGGACTTTTTAGCCAAGAAATTTCAAACTTAACTAGACAGGCGATGGTAAAAAGGATGATACGTTCTTGTTCCACATGCATTTCATCTCTTAATTAAAGTTAAGTCAATATATGTACGCAGCCGATACAGAAACATAAATTTGATTCAAGTCAATATAAAATTATCCTTTCAACATGACCCTCTATATAAGATATTTCGTAAGGCTAAATCTTACTCCTTCGTATATACGCCTATGTATATTTATTTACTACATACATACTGTGTATGTATATTTCGATTAACATTTTCTCTACGTTCTTCAATTGATGTATGTATGTATGTATTTAGATGATACTTGAATGCACCTGTGTACATATGTATGTAATGAGTATATATTTGTTTTTTATATGTATGTTATTTATTGTTAATTACTCTCCCAATAATTGTATAAATATGATCTTACATACATACTATGTATATATATATATATATATGTATGCATGTGAATGCACATATACAGTCGGCCAAATGATGTTAAAATAAATCTTGTATTTGGAGATAGTAAATATATATTGTATATGTATATATAAACATGCACAATGTTTATATATACTAGGTACATAAAAAAACATTTTTATTATACATACATATGTATGTATGCATGTATATACACACATATGTAATACATTAGATCAGCTTTTCATCTGCTTAAACTCAAGATATACCTTAGCATATACTAGGCGATAGTTTTTTTTTTAACATTATGAGCTTTATAAAGATTTATTAGCTATATTTTCTAGGCAAAAGAAACGTTTGACTATTTGCGACAAATAATTTCATAGAGAGCGTTACGTGTATCAAATTTAACATTTTTTAACATTTACAATTGAAAATTAAGAGCTTATTACATTCGAGTACGTAACTACATACGTCATATGGTGGACAATAAAAAGATACATACTTTTAGCTGGAAATAATTCTCTTTACCTTTTTTTATTATTGTAGATATTACTGTCTCTTCTGAAGAAGCAGTTTTCAATGGAAAATTTTTGAAACTTGAGATCCTAAATTGTAGGCTCGTAACATCGCAACATGGAATGATGTTAATTATGCTCACATAAGAATTTCTTTTATTTCATGTAATTTTAACTATTGCGTAAAAATCGTAATTGTATATTTAAACTACATTTATAAACGATGCTTTTACCAATTGGTAAGGGACTATTTCTTAAATTGTTTTGTTAGTTAAATACTTTACGCGTAGCTTTTTGTTTTAAATATTTAATATTCCTGTATTTGCATATTAATTTATTTACTTTAAAATTTTAAATAAGTAACACTGTTGGTTTTTTCTTATTTTTTTTTTTTTGCTCACAAAGTTATGTTTGAGTTGTTTATATTGGTTTTAAAAATTTTGTATTTTACTAAAATTTGACGTCTAATACATTTGCTTATAATTTTGGTTTAAAATTTGTTTACCATAATATTTCTCTATAATTTAAATATAATATTTACTTAAATTTGTAGGTTATCGTTAAACTTTATTAATATTGACTGTGCAAAAAAAAAAGAAGATTTCAGATTAAAATGGAAACTAATAAGATGGAACCTACAATGAAATGGAAATAAAGGAAAGGTTTTGTAAAACCAAGAATTAACTATTTAAGATGCGAAAAAGTGAATGTTAGAACGCGCTGTTCCTAAATTTGGATTTCTCTAGCCTTTCTACGTCTTAGTTTATTTGGTTTATACGTATGTATATAAAATATAAATATATAGTATATGGGTATATGCAAAGCTAGCTTCATTATTTCCATTTTTAAATATTTAGATCTTGAGCAGATCTGTTATTTACATATCCATACAAAACACAAGCTGCATTTATTTGATTTTTTTTAATACATAATAATAATTTTTTTTGCAATAAACCAGGGCCTATAACTAACTATAAATCCATCTTTAAGTTGTTCGTTCGGTTTGATTTGGTCAGTTTTTAATGATTTTTTCGAAATAAACTGCAAAACTTTTTATGGAAGCTTAATGAATGACGGATACATTTTCTATTCTCATAAATTAAGATTGATCTCTTTATTAAATGTTAGTGTCGTTTTAAGTTTTAAGTTTTTATTTTTTTAACAGTATTAGTAATTTATGATAAAAAATTTGAACGGCGGGAAGTACTACAATCATTTAGAAGCATTTAATTTGAAATTTTTGATCAGATATTTTATTGGATGTTAGTTTAGCGTTATTTTCTTAGTTTGTAAATGTTACCCATTGATATTAATTTTAATTGATTTTTATTATTTTTGTTGTTGTTGCTCTGGCTCAGCAAAATGAATAATTTTATTTCAAAAATAACTTTAGTCTCAGAGTTTTATTGGTTGGAGTAAAGATGGAGGATGGAACTCCATAACTCTATGTTTCTTTTTTTTTTTGTATTTTCAAATTTATTTTATCAAAAAAAGAAAAGGTTTGATTTGTATTGTCATATACGTCTTTTAATGTTTTCATTTAGCAGTGGTTTTTAATGAAGTAAAGTCTGTCAGTTTAAAGTTTGCCTATAAATGCCCCGAATGATAAATACCCTTATAAAAGTGTGCTGGCAGGCAACTTTAGTTCAAAGCGTTTATCTTCACACTCGTCATTTTAAGAATACATATACTATATGTTTGTATATATGTACATATAGTACTATAGTATAAATGTATCTAGGATTGATACCAAAAATCTCTCTTGCAACTTTAATTATCTCGATTTGAGTTCTTATTCTGCATTTTCATTAAGTTCATTAAGGTCCGTCCATATGCTGTCAGTGCAATTACTAGATGGTATTAATAATGATGTTACGTGTTTGCTTAATCCATTTTTTAGGTTTTCTTTTTAGTATTGTCTACCATTTTTGTACATCCCTTGTATTGGTTGTTACTTTGTTCTGCGTATCCGCAATATGTTTAAAAATTGAGTTATTAAAAAGATTTCTTCTTGGTAATGTTATGTAAATGTTAATGACAGACACGGTGTAGTTGTATTGTTAGTTAATACTTTTTCTTTTTTAAATGCTTACGATTGTTTTATTCATTAATGGTAAATAATCTTTACCATTTTTCGCCTTTAATAATAATTATATTATTATTATTCTCTATTATGGTTGAATTTAATTTAATTTTCTCCGAATATTGTTTTTCGAAATTGTAGTGTTGTAAAAAATTGTTTTGAAACTTATCAATCATGACATGACTTAAAATGTGTGATGTAATTTCTTGTTTCTTGATATACATAGGTAAATGTTTTTGCTTTTGATAGTACATATCTTTTTGTTTTGCGTTTTATATTTATTTGTATAAATATATATTTATATATGTTTTTTTGTTTCATTTAATTAAATATAATTAGAGTAGTATATTTATAAACTATTTACAGCTGCGCTGGTTATCCGACAAAATTGTTCTTCAACTTATTTTGCCCAGCGCTTTCGAGATACTTTCTGGGTACTAGTAGATCTCTTAAATATACACCCTGCGCGGTGATGTCCACGTTAATTGTTCTTTTATTAAGTCATACAGTCCTAAAATTGGATTATAATGTATAATTGATAACATAAGTGATCGGGGTTACTACTCACTTCATTTAATGCTCTGCAAATATCCGTAATTTGGAAAATAGATTACAGATTATTGTGCTCAATAGGCAGTTTTTTTTTCTTTCACAATGTTCTTTTTGGTAGTAAAGCAGCCAAAGTCCAAGTTGCCAGTTTGTCAGTTAAAGTGCGTTCTCTTTGAGGGTAGCTCTTTCCAAGTTAAATAAGTAATTAATTTAGACGAACCACTCATCCTTCTGTGCAGCGCCTGCAGCGGCGTTGGCGTTCGAGTGACCACCGACGGCAATGTTTGTTTGGCTAAGACCGGCGGAATTTTGTGAAAGATCTTGACCTAATTGACGAAATTTGCCAAGCACCAAATGGGACGGACTTTGGTGGCCATCTTCAAGTAGTTGTGTGGAATGCGGTGGTACCCGGATGGTCCCGCAGGGTGATGCCAGTTTCCCGACTTCGGCGGCAGTTGTGTATGATCACGCGTCAGGGTTCCTCCGACGCCTATGCTTACTCCATGATAATGCAAATGCTTTGACGAACCATTGGTGTCGGCGTTATGATGAACTATAAGTAATAAATTGGGTTTGTCTTAAATCTTTCAACGATACGGGTAAGCATCCATTGGGATATACTTACGCTGGACAGCCGTATTCGCGTTGGCAGCGCTATCGCTTTGTCGCCGACACACGCACATGGCTATAGCTACGATGAGTGCGCTGAGCACAAGTAGTACACAAACAACAATCAGGACAAACCAAGTCATGTCGACGCCAAAGACAGTACTCGTCGTCTCACCTATTATAAAAAAAAGAGTCTGTTACAACACTAACAATGAGATAATTAGGTGACTTACTTTGGCATAGATTCTGGACAGATTCGTCAGAATTGTCACCGCAATGATTAACGCCATCACAAAGCAGATCAGGATGTATACAGAACTCACGTGCCGTGCAGGTAAAATCTTTGCAGGTATGCTCTGTAAAAAGATTGATAAAGTAAGCAGACCATAAAGAATTAAGTAAATAGTTTGTAATCCTAAATAAAACTTACGGGGATCCTTTACTGATGTTATCACCAATTTGAAACCGTTTGCGTCTGTACCCCAATTGTCGGTCACATATTTTAGAGTGACAAAATTCGTGCGTGTTAATATAGCATTAACTGTGTTCTTCGTGTTTCGACAGGAGATATCAATCTGAAATAAAACAATATCGAAAAATGGGTACAACATATGTATACATATAATTTGTATTCGCAAAGTCAGCTTAAGAAGTCTTGAAAAAAACAAAAACACATACAAAAATTTCAACAAAATTCCTAGCGAAAGAGTTTTACTATCTGGTACGCAGCCGTGTTGACCAGAGCCCGTTTGGAAATATGACATTTAGATGGCGCCACCAGCGCAGTTAGAGCAGTGTAGACGAACGCGTTCGGATTTTTCCAAAGTACAGCTTCTTAAATAAACCGAGCAAATCCGCAATTTATGCTCAACAGAGAAACCAGCGTGTAAACGACGAAGGCCAGTTGTTCCACTCTATCTATTTTTATACTCGTTGCTTCGTATAAATGCTGCCCATTTTTTTTTTACAATTGACGTGTAGATGGTGCTCAGGGTATAATAATTACAGGTAGCGTACTTCGCCCGAAGCCTCTTACCGATGTTTACCATTTTGTATTTTCGTTGCGACTGCGCTCCTACTATTTTAATGTGTAATTTAATTGGGACCACCTACATAACTATCATCACACATAAAAATAATAAATTTTCTGAAAATGCCGTTGGATTCTTATTTGTTTCGAACTAAGAATTTGTGTGTATAATTGAATATAATGTTCATTCATTTCAAAATACGTACGTCTCTGCAAATCTCCCACACTCAGATCTGCGTATTAAATGTGAATTTACCCACATTCTTTTTTTATACCCTGTACTAAAAAGTACAAAGGATATACTAGATTTGTGCAATGTATGTAACGGACAGAAGGAGGCGCGGCAGACCCCAAGTCCTTTATACCAACATGCTTATCATAACCTCGGGTAGCGATTGAGCCATGTCCGTCCGTCCGTCCGAATGAACGCCTAGATCTCGGAGACTAGCAGAGCTAGAAACATCAACCTTTACTAGCTGGTGCGCATATTTCCTCAGAAGATGAAGTTTGTTGAATAATGTCAATATCTTTCCCCGATCACACACATACTTTTCGCATACAATTCGTTCTTGCGCACAAAATAAATAGAACTTTTTTCTTTCACGCGGTTCTACACTCTTACGTATTATATTTAAGCAAAATTGTTGCATCTATTTTGGCTGCACGACATTGTTTCTACTATCAAAATAGGTTGCTGCACATTAATATTTTCTTTTTAGCGCGTAAACAGAACAGCTGAGCTTTTGCCAGCGCGATCTACATGTACATGGCAATTACATACTCAAAAAATGGCGTACGTAAAGTCGGGCGCGGACGACTTTGGGATACCCTGTACCACTAGCATGCAATAAAATCCGGTTCCTTCACAAAAAATCCAAAACAGAATCATTTTTTGGCAAAAATTTTTTATTTTACCAATCGTTCCTATCGGAGCTATTCATATATAATCAACCGATTTCAATAAAATTTGACACAGTGATTAAATGCCTTAAAAAAAAGATCTGAATGCTGAGTTTAGTTCAAATATCTTTACAAACAAATGAAACACATCGGATTTTGTATAAAAAACGTTTTTTTGGACCGATTGGTCCTATTGGAGCTATATGATGTAGTAAACCGATTTGGATTAAATTTAGTACAGTGCTTAGGAACTATAAAAAACTAACGAATATCAAATTTGGTCCCAATATCTCAACAAACAAACGAAACACAACAAATTTTGTTCAAAAATCGATTTTTGGAAGATCGGCCATATGGAGCTATATGATATAGTCAACCGATTTTGTTCAAATCTGGCACATTGCTTAAGTGGTCTAAAAAATTTCCAAACGCCAAATCTGGTTACGATATCTTTATTAAAAAACGAAATATGGCGAATTTTTCTTTAAAAGGTTATTTTGGCCGATCGGTCCTATGGGACCTATATGATATAGTCAACCGAGTTTGATCAAATTTGGTACAGTAATTGGGAACTATTGAAAACTTTTGGATACTAAATTACAATTAAATTGGTTACGATATCTTTAAGTACAAACGAATTATCAATCTAAAGCTTTTTTTTTTGTCGAGGTCGTCTCAAACACCCATGTGGGAGCTATGTAATTTATCCCCGACATCAAAAAAATAAAATAAACTTGTCTCCTATGGAATAATATGGGATCTAATGTGAAAGTTTGGTTACTCTACTTCTCTATTCACCCTGATCATATTTTAGGTAACTTTGGGGTGTCTCCGACGTCTCCTTCTATATGTTACATACATTTTCGGCTTGTACAAACTTAATATACCCTTTGTACCATATGGTACAGGGTATAAAAACCGTGTTGGGTGTAAATTTCGTTATATTTATTTTTTTTTTAATAAAAATATTGTAACTAAATTTCGCATTCGGAAGCAACAAAATTTGATCACAATCGGTTGACTACCTATATCATATATTTTCCATAGGACCGATGGGTCAAAATAAAATTTTGTTGTACAAAATTCATTGATTTCCTTTTATTTTTGAAGGTAGCATTATTAAATTTAGTGTTCAGGTGATTTTTAAAGCACTATACCAAATTTGATCATAATCGGCTTAATATATAATATAGCTTGGTTCAAATTTCCTTGTGAATCGTTTATTTATAAAGACATCGTAACCAAATTTGGCATTCGTAATATTCTTAGAGACAGAAATTTGGTCAAAACCGCTTGACTATATTACATAGCTCCTACAGGACCGATCGGTCAAAAAAAAGTTGGTTCAAAATTCAACTGTTTCTTGTTTGCTTATGAAAATATCGTTACAAAACACCACGCCCGACCTTAACATACGCCGTCTTTAATGAATAGTAATTTTCTACATAAGTAAAGATTCATGTAACATCTACATTACATCGAACCTAAAATACAATTCCAGAATGAATTATTGTAGCAACCTTTCAAATATTTTTCTTTCCCTTACGGTTGCCGATGTAGTGAACTATCCTTAAGTAGTTTGTTTTCATACTTTTTTGTTTTATGTCAGTCAAAATGTCCTTGGTATATACTTATTAACTTGATGGCCAATAAGTTTTGCACTCAAGGATACATAGTCATCGAATAACGAGCATATATTGTGGGCCAATAGGGCCTTAGTTTGTTTGTACCCTGTTATCAATAAGGACTTTTCATTTACAAAGTGTTTCAAAAATACAAATTAAGATTTACATTTTTATTAAGTAAAGGAAATACTTTGAGGGGACAGAATGAAAATCAACAGAGGTTTTACGTTTGTTATCAGGCCCGTTGACAGAGGGGAGATGGTAGGAATTCCCCCTGGTCTAGGTGTAATTACGATCGTACTTACAGAACCCAATGATTCTAGCTAAAGATGTAATAGAGGTACCGATATATTTTTTCTCCAGGGCCCGGATTTTCTTTCCAAGCCCCACCCTATACCATCACATTGCAATCAAATTCGGTATAAGAATTCTAAGTCTAAAACCGAGGAAGTACACCAAAAATTCTTTGGATTTCCAAATTGGTTACGATATTTTCCAAAACGCTTTTAAAAAAATAAAAACGAATCATTTCAAAAGATACTTGCAATAAGCTGACTGTTATTGATCCCGCTGCTAGTCCAAGAGTTTTGCCTTTATGCTTTGTTGATAAAGCAGTTCTTGGGCAATTTTGCTTTTAAGCATTTTTGCCCGACTACGTTGAAATCCTAAATGCATTTTATTCGTGTCACTTTTATATTGTGGACGTCAAATGTGAAATTTTCATATAACAAATAATAAAATCGATTGCTAGAATGTGGTGTTTCTAGTCTTTTTGGTCAGTTAGATCTACTTAGGCGTTCCTAAGTCCGAAACTTAAATCAGATCTAAAAGATGTAGACGCACTTTTAAAAAAGTTCTATCAAGCAGACAGCTATAGCATGTTAAATTCTTATTTGGTGTGCATATACCACATGTATAGTATTTACATACATATATAGTACGTATATACTATACATACATACATATGTACGAATCTGTTTTTCAAGGTTTACTCTAGAGAAAAGTGACGGCGTCATTGTTTTAGCTGCTAAACGGGAGTTGTGGTTGCTCGGCAATTGGGGGTTTGTCGCCAAAGCGGCAATTTTTACAATTTTTTATGCGATTTTTCTGCGACTTCCTTTGGATTGTATAACAAATAAAAGATTTAGGTTATGCACTGTATTTGTAGCCACTTTCCTTGGCTTACATAACATACTCACACCCCGCCCGACATGTATGCATGTAAATATGCCATATACATACATATGTATATGATTATGTGCTTCTGGCATTGCTTCTGCTGCGCATTAAATAATGATGCAGTCAGGCAGGCAGCCAACCAGCCAGTTGCATGAAATATAAAAATTGTCGCTGATAAAATCACATACATCACATACATATGTATAAGTATATGCATGTAGGTGTGTGTGTATTGTTATGTACATATATATATGTAGCTCTGTGGACTAAATGCAACTCGCAGCCGGCAGCTGTATGGGCCGCATTGCAACCGCAGTGTGGCAGAGTCCCCATCCGACCTCCTGAACAACGTTGTGGCCTGTCATCATTGCAAATGTCGCAGCAGCAAAATGATGCCTTTGCTTTGGGTATGTGAACAACGTATGTGGAGTCACACAACGGTCACCCCTGGAGGATTGAACCTAAAATGTCAGACGCATCAACATGATCTGGATCAGCGATGGTTGAGTCTAATAGTATTTTAGTAGAGGAAAAAAACCCATCATAAATGTACAAGATATGTATGCATACTAAGCAATAAACCCGTCGTTGTTGTCCCTCTGATATTTGAATCAAATACAGAAGGCATGCATTAATTGTTTCGAAATACCAGTCCTCAGAAATTGTCCAGTTCTTGAAACTTGATAACTACAATCCTTGATCGTTTAAAAAGCCCTGAAAGAAAACTAAACTTAATATAAATATGGCGTACGTAAAGTCGGGCGCGGACGACTTTAGGATACCAAAGTACCACTGTACCACTAGCTTGTAATAAAGTCCGATTTCTTCACAAAAAACCAAAACCAGAAGAATTTTTAAGCAAACATTTTTTTTTGACCGATCGTTCCTATGGGAGCTATTCATATATAGTCAACCGATTTCAATAAATTTTGACACAGTGCTTAAATACCTTAAAAAAGATCTGAATGCCGAATTTATTTCAAATATCTCTACAAATAAACGAAACACAGTACTTAGGAACTAAAAATACTCAAGAATGTCAAATTTGGTCTCAATATCTTAACAAACAAACAAACGAAACACAACAAATTTAGTTAAAAAATCGATTTTTTGGAAGATCGGACCTATGGGAGCTATATGATATAGTCAACCGATTTTGTTCAAATTTGGCACATTGCTTAAGTGCTCTAAAAAATTTCCAAACGCCAAATCGTCTATCCAAAGACTATCCAAAATTTTTGGGACAACGAATTTTTTCTCATTTCTACGCAGCTGTAGTGCTGCCCATTTTTATACCCTGTATCGTATGGTACAAAGGTATATTAAGTTTGTGCAAGCCGAAAATGTATGTAACATATAGAGGAGTCGTCGGAGATACCCCAAAGTTACCTAAAATATGATCAGGGTGAATAGAGAAGTCGATATACCCATGTCCGTCTGTCCGTCCGTCGGTCTGTCCGTCCGTCTGTCCGTCTGTCCGATTGATTGCCTAGATCTCAGACATGGTAAGAGCTAGAGTTACCAAACTTTCACATTACAAGCTTATTTTATTTTTTTGATATCGGGGATAAATTGCATATGGGTGTTTGAGACGACCTCGACAAAAAAAAAAGTTTTAGATTGATAATTCGTTTGTTCATAAAGATATCGTAAACAATTTAATTGTAATATAGTATCCAAAAGTTTTCAATAGTTTCCAAGCACTGCACCAAATTTGATCAAAATCAGTTGACTATATCATATAGCTCCCATAGGACCGATCGGCCAAAATAACCTTTTTTAAGCAAAATTCGCTATATTTCATTTTTTAATAAAGATATCGTAACCAGATTTGGCGTTTGAAAAATTTTTAGAGCACTTAAACAATGTGCCAAATTTGACCGAAATCGGCTGACTATATCATATAGCTCCCATAGGGCCAATCGGTCCAAAAAACGTTTTTTTATACAAAATTCGTTGTGTTTCGTCTGTTTGTAAAGATATTTGAAGTAAATTCGGCATTGAAGTCTTTTTTAAGGTATTAAAGCACTGTGTCAAATTTGATCGAAATCAGTTGACTATATCATATAGCTTGCATAGGAACGATAGGTCAAAAAAAAATGTTTGCTTAAAAATTCTTCTGTTTTTGGATTTTTGTGAACCGAATTTTATTGTAAGCTAGTGGTACAGGGTGTCCCAAAGTCTTCCGCGCCCGACTCAACGTACGCCATTTTTAAAACGATCATGCCTATGGGAGCTGCAGGATATACTTATTTAACTTTGATATTTGTTTCACTATTTGGTTAATTTAAAAAATTTCCGAATGCCAAATGATAAACCAACGAATCATTCTTCTAAAACTTTGAGTTTTCTTCGAAGTCCTCTAAAAATACCCCTATGGAAGCTATATAATATAGCCCCTATATCAAAAAAATAAAATAAATGTTTTACCTATGGAATGATTAGGGATCTAATTTAATAAATGGGTTATTCCAACACTTTCCGTCTCTGAGATCTAGGCTTGAAACATGAGTATAACGAACATGGGCGTATTGACTGCAATAGTTATCCTAAACTCACTTTAGGTATCAACAAATCCTTTAAATATATGTACTGCTTTCGTCGTAGTTCGTCGGTTTATAGTCATAATACCAAAATAATAATAAGATACATATGTATTTGATTTAAGGATACATTTATATTGTATGCGTAGGGCTAAGTAACAAAGGTAAATAAAGTGAGATTCCTGCAGGTACATATTTAGAGAGTAGCTGTAACCGCAACAAAGTAAAAAGTAAAGCTTAAAAAACTAATAAAATTTTGAAAAAATTTGACTAAGGAAGTTGTCACTGGATTCAATTGGAGGCTAGACGGGAAGCGGGCATTTAAGGCTTGGGTCTAACCGCAAAAATGCAAAATTAAAATTTTTGTCAGGCACTCTTCGCCCACACATCTCTCGCAACACAGGGCAAGGAGTAGTCTGCGCTAAAAGAGGGGAAGGAAAGTGAAAAGTTTGCGTTTTCGACTTGCAACCAAATTAAGGAATGCCACAAAGCAAGGCACGATAGGGAAACCGAAGCGCACACTCGCCTACCGACACACTCACCCAACAGCACATATGGACATAGGAATGGGGTGCAGCGCCGTGTCAGCAGCAGCAACCACAGCAAAGCCCACAATGATAACACCCTAAAGACCCACAGAGCAGTCCTTTGTCGAACCCCATTGCAACTTCGGAACAGCTCATGCACACAACATAAAATTGTACACAAAGAGGGAAGACAGTGATGGCAGAGATGCCGCATCACGTGCTATGGGAGACATCATAATCATTTTACACTTTGCTGCGGTGGCGGCTGAGTTAATGGCGACGACGAACTGAGAACTGAGATGGTTTTTGATACAAAAGAAAATTAACTTTAAAAACCTTGCCAGAGACTTCCAACAATCGAGTTATTGTACCAAGGGTATCGTTGATTTGTGTAACAAGTTGGATCTGACTATTAGTTCTTAATACCCAAACGATTCGCAACTTTCAAGCCCTACCGTAGCCAGTTCTTTCTTCTCTGATTCCCAATGCGCAGGAGAAGAGCGTATGTATTGCGTCTTACATTAATCAATTCCAATTTCCTATAATTCACAAAAAAGAAAAAAAAACAATCTATTCTATATACTCTTCTGTCAATAGTTCTTAATAATATTTCACTGTGCCTCAACACGTTTCATGAACAATTTTTTTGTATTAATTTTAGGTTTTAGAAAGTCTCTATTAATTAAAAGCACCGCCGTTCGGATTCGATTAAGGGTCCCTATCCTGTTCAAACAGTTATTAATAGAGATCCCACCCAGGGATCAGTCAGGGAATTATATGATGTCATTTTACTACGAAAACTACTAAAACATTTTGAGGAGCATACAATTTTAGAGCTTACCAAATTTAAGTCGGCTGACTCTATATTTTTTAAAACTGGTTTAAACTCAACTGGGCCCGGAATATAACAGAGAATTAAGTATGTTTCAAAAATGTATGGTACTATATGAGGGCAGTTAGATAAGTCAGTGACTTTTGAGGTAGGTATCTGAATATTTGGACATATAAGAGTTGCTCAATCGCTATGATAAGCATTTTGAGGTCTGCAACGCTTCCTTCTGTCCAATGCACACATTACACCCTTAGCACCTAAAGTGTGTAGTACAGTGTATAGTTTTATCAGCATATACATACCTTTTGTACCTAAAGGTACATGGTATAAAAAATGTGGTACTGTCGAGGCGGTGCCCGACAGTGGAATACCTGTACCTTTTCTCCATACTCCTACTAAGAAGATTCCAATTGGAATTATTTTTTTTTTTGTGAAATTTGATATTATTTGATTGTGATGAAACTCGAAAGTTACGTCAAAGAAGCTATTTTTTAAGGTTATGGGGTAAGTTTCAAGTAGATATGTTGAGGGTTGTGGGAGAATACTCGGTCAATCGATTGCGGGTGATGTGGATTTGTTTATTAGAGCCACATGAATCAGCTTACCAAAAATTGTGATTCGGGGTCACTTGTAACCTAATTATAGGTAAAGTCAAATATTGACGGAGTTTATAGGCAGGGAGGTGAAATTGTCCGATTTTTGACACACAGATGAGTGGAACCAGAACATATCACTCTGTTCAATTTCAGATGAAAATATTAAAAAAAAATGGCGGACGTAAAGTCGGGCGCGGACGACTTTAGGATACCCTGTACCATAGCTTGTAATAAAGTCCGATTTCTTCACAAAAAACCAAAAATAGAAGAATTTTTAAGCAAAAAATTATTTTTTGACCGATCATTCCTATGGGAGCTATATGATATAGTCAACCGATTTCAATAAAATTTGACACAATGCTTAAATACCTTAAAAAAAATCTGAATGCCAAATTTATTTCAAATATCTTTACAAACAAACAAAACACATCGAATTTTGTATAAAAAACGTGATTTTGGACCGATTGGTCTATGGGTGCTATATGATCTAGTCAAACGATTTGGATTAAATTTAGTACAGTGCTTAGGAACTATAAAATACTCACTAATGTCAAATTTGGTCCCAATATCTTAACAAACAAACGAAACACAACAAATTTTGTTAAAAAATCGATTTTGGAAGATCGGACCTATGGGAGCTATATGATATAGTCAACCGATTTTGTTCAAATTTGGCACATTGGCAAAGTGGTCTAAAAAATTTCAAAACGCCAAATCTGGTTACGATATCTTTATTAAAAAACGAAAAATAGCGAATTTTTCTTTAAAAAAGTTATTTTGGCCGATCGGTCCTATAGGAGCTATATGATATAGTCAACCGATTTCGATTAAATTTGGTACAGTGTTTGGGAACTATAAAAAACTTTCGAATACCAAATTTGATTACGATATCTTCATAAACAAATGAATTATTCATCTAAAACGCTTTTTTTGTCGAGGTCGTCTCAAACACCCCCATGGGAGCTATATAATTTATCCCCGATATAAAAAAAAAAAATAAACTTGCCTCTATGGAATAATATGGGATCTAATGTGAAAGTTTGGTAACTCTAGCTCTTACCATCTCTGAGATCTAGGTGTTCACACGGACGGACGGACGGACGGACGAGCAGACGGACGGACATGGGTATATCGACTTCTCTATTCACCCTGATCATATTTTAGGTAACTTTGGGGTGTCTCCGACGTCTCCTTCTATATGTTACATACATTTTCGGCTTGCACAAACTTAATATACCCTTGGTACCATACGGTACAGGGTATAAAAACGCGAATATCTACTGGGGAGGATCGGGGAAAGTTATAAACATGATTCAACAAGCTTCATCTTCTGAGGAAATATGCGCACCAGCTGGTAAGTCTGGTCTTGGTGCCTTTAGCTCTTATAGTCTCCGAGATCTAGGCGTACTGACGGGAGGACAGACATTGTCCAATCGCTACCCGAGCTTATGATAAGCATTTTGGTATAAAGGACTTGGGGTCTGCCCGCCTCCTTCTGTCCGTTACATACATATCACAAATCTGGGTATACTTTTAAGAACAGAGTATAAAAATTGAAAAGTTAAATATTTTTTTATGAAACAAAAACTACTTCAACTGCTTTTAAGTAGTTAAATTTAGCGCGTAATAAAAATGGCCAACATACAAATAGGTAAGTTATCCTGCTAACATTTTTGCCCAAGTCGATGATTTAATATTTTATGAGCAACGTTTTCAGCACACAACACCCAATAGGCCCATGTCGACTTATTTGGTAGGTAAGCCTCTCATTTGCATATGTAAATTAACATTTTATATTAACAAGCCCCACACGGTGCGGCATGCACAAATAGAGACGGCAATCTGAGTCCTGGCGGCATCTTTATCGGCATCGTTTAAGGTTACTCACACTTAAAGTTGTGATTGTAAAATATAAATCTTGTCTTGGAGAGCAGCATAACAATTATTTAAAGTTGGTGTAATTTTACAAATTTTCCATTCTGATTAATATTTTTAATTTAAATTTAATTTAATGTTTAGTTGAAATTTGTTCGTGCCAATGCAATTTGAAACATATTTGCACAACTGCGACAATTTTAAGCCAAGCCAATTAATTATTCATCGTGAGTATTAAAATTAAAGATGAACGAAAGCGAGGAATTATGAGGCAAAGTGTAAAGACCCACGGCACGCCCGGAGTCACCGTGCAATGTCAACAAGGCGTATGGCCAATAAACACGCATACCTGAAAAAGCGTGTAATGGCCGCAACCGCAAAAATGACGCCATTAATTCGAGCTGATTTTCGTGGTGGCTTCTCTTACCTTTGGGGTCGCTACGGCGTGAGCTCCATCATAGACCAGCAGGTGATCATTGCAATCCAGTTGGAGCATATCAAAGCGCAGCATGAAGCGCTGTAATATGGATTGTGTTTGAAATGTTATGATGCAGTCCAGGTTGCGTTCGTTCTGAGACCACAGTACGGCACCGTCAACTTTGCGATAGAGTTGCTGCAAAAAGTGGTTCTTGCAGAGCGTTTGCATGTACCCTGTAAAAAAGATGGGATATGTAAAATAATATATTGTGATTGCACAAAGAAAAAAACAAAAAAGGCATAAGCGAAGGGTAATCGCAACAGCACAGTGAAACAAATTACATTGTAATTAAATTCGGTGTATTGCTTTAGAATTCTAAAAGATATTTTATTGTCAAACTTGGTTAGGATATTTCCCCAAAAAAAAAATAAAAAACAGACGAATATTGCACCAAAAACGTTTTGTTTATCGATAGGTCTTCTGGGACCTGTTAACCCATTTTGATCAAATTTGGTACATTGTTTGGGAATAAAAAAGGACTAATCTGAAAGCTCTGTCCTACTGTACAATGCTTTATCAATTCGCATGATGTGGATTATATAGTAGAGCTCGTTACTTGATTCTTAACGTATTCCCTGCCTTACCGTGCCGCAAGAAAATGTAGAAAAGCACTCGTACCCTACCAAACTGGGTCTTAACGGAAATCATAAAACCTTTGAGTCAACGCTAATAATTTTGTCTAAGATTAGACATCCTGAATGCTTAAGGACAATGAACTAATCAAGTCAAGCTTAATTAATATTTGATATATAATTCCATGAGTGTCTACTTTATCAGTAGCCCCTAGGAGAGTCATGGGGATTTCTATTAATAACTGTTTGAAGAGAATAGGGGCCTATATTATATGGCCGAATAATACAGATTTCCTTGGGCAAATAGCGTCTTTGAACTAGCGATGTCAATGCTACGTAAATGCACCAGTGCTTCTGCGGGAAATCGAACCATCGAACTTCGATTTGAGAAGGGAGTACGCTACCGACGGCCACAATTTTTAATATACAAAATCTAATATTTGGCACCAATTAACGTTGCATCAAAACTTGTAATAAACTTCCCAGTCCAGGCTTTTAGAACCCTTCTTTTTGTCGAGAGTGTGGCCAAGCATCGCTCCCGTTCTGCATTAAAATGTTACCGTTTGCATGAATCGCTCTTAGCAACTTTGCTATTTTATTTCGACTTTTCGCTCAATTGCAATAAACTTATGGACTTTTTGGATCAGCATGGTCTACAAGGACAAGGAGCTGACGAGTTGTAAGAGAAGCGGTAACTTACATGCGTCCGATTTCGGCCAATTTCCTGCTTAGCAACCGCTTCCGTTTCAGCCGTTGCACTAATTCAATTTTCTTTCAATAAAACGAAAACACGAAGCCAAAACCACGGATAAGGCATGTTTCACCGGTCGCAGGGCAATATAAACAGAATTGAGTAAGAATTCGTTTGACGCCTCCAACAAGCAAAGTTTTTGCACAGATAACAAGAAATTCCGCACAGAGGTTAAAGTCTAACCATACGTGAAGAACCTCATTTTTGGTTAAAAATGTGGCCATAGTCGTTGTCCCGTTGCCAACTTGAAAATTGAGTTATTTGGAGCGTCGGCAGGAAAATGGTCTTTTGTTTCAGTCTTACCTGCATGAGGACCTGGTTCCATCATGTGGCAGAGCAGACAGTTTGCGAGTTTTATTTGTAATTGGCAATTTCGTTACACATTTCACTTTGATCTTTTCAGGGAAAACGGGAGGCTGAGGGCTGTTTTACGAATGGAAGTGGTCACAGTTCTCTGTAGCTTCTGCGCGCTGAGGTGAAAAAAGAGGCAAGCGCTGCCGGTGGCACCTGGTACTAGTACGAAATGTTCTATAGCCAATAGGAAAACAATTTCTCTTTGTTCCTACCTTAACAGAAGTTATATCATTTAATGACAGACAAAGCACTGTGGCACTTTACATTCCCTACTTAAAATGTAATTGGTTTGGTTCATGTTGGTTTAGAACAGTGCTCGACAAAATATAGTATATGGAGTATATGCTTTTTTTCTGCGTTTGGATTGAACATACACTGCCGCTGTAATTTATGCACACATGCATGAGTTTTGTGTACGTACACATTACGTGAGAACAATAAACCCATGTGATAGGACCGTGCCGTCAACTGGTTTAGAATTATAAAGGCTTTGTTTATTATAAAAAACATTCGGGATGCCCTAGGTAATCGGAAATTGGTGTGTTGTATGTGTGATATCTCCACCTAAAGTTGACGATATAAAAAAAATTGTTCGGATTGATGTCCAAACCCTCATCAATGATGCCACTTTTATACAAATATTTGGTACATTCTCTTAAAAAAGAAAATAACCGCTATAGCCCCATGAACCAATAATTAGCAACTATCAGTATCAATGCTTTAACATCAACTAAATTGGCACCGACGCTGTATGTTTTGTTCCACAGCTGGGCAATTCACGCGACTGCCTTAAAAAATGTCTAATGCTGATTAACTTTTTTAGTAATACGCTAGGACTATAAAGGTTATATTTTTCCTTAAGATCAACAGAGATAGCTTGGCTGCAGATCTTTCCAAGACTGGGGACAAGGACTTGGTAGGGAAGAATAGATAGAATTGTTCTGCTGTAAATCGAAACAAATGATAATATTCTTGGAGTGCTTCCGGGAATGACCTTAACAAGAATCGATAAATATTGTATATCTAATGTCAAACAAGTCATGGACCACAATGCTCTGTAAAATATGAAGATTTATTTTTACTCAAAAAATGTAATCAATTTTAATATTGTAGAAAGTATGATTCACGGACAGTTCCAAAATGGACCTAACCTATGATGAATCACGCTAATACTATGCATTGTTTTTGATATCTTTTTCAATGCAATCAGTTTTTAACCTAATATAGGTACATCTTTTAATTATTTATTTTTTTATTTTAACAAATTAAATCTAGTATTTAATACTAAACTTCGACCTTCGACTTTTAATTATTTAATTATCGTTGTTACTATATATCTTTAATATTTTTATATAAGAATTTTTGTTTGTTACATTTGTTTATTAATATTATATACGTATATACCAACATTTTTAATTATCTCTTCTTCCTTTGGGCTAACAAAGGACATTTTAAGCAACTGCTTAATCCCATCGTCCATTAACCGAACAGAATTTTAAATGAATTGTTTTCAATTTGTGCGTTACAGATAGTAACACAAATGATACGGGAATAACAAAAAATTAATTTAGCAAGTGTGATTTATTTCTCATTTGGTTGCCCAAAATTGACCGCCAGATGATGTCCGATACAGTCGCTATGACATAAAACCCATCATCTTCAAACTGCGCAGTGAACAAATTGACAATCTTTGCTGTGAAGCCATAACATCCTGTATATATGTACAGGACTTAGGCAAACCGAAAAGCAAACAGGATAATTTTTTGCCACATGTGTAGTAGAATGTAAGCAGTTCCGTTTGTATAAGTAAGTACGGGCATTCGTAGATAGTTTTTATGGTAGGAACTCTAAAACTACTTTACTTAGGTGAAGAGACTTGCAGTTGGTTAGCGTTAATGCTTTTTATATAGGAATACATCATGTCAAAATAAAGAAAGTTGAATAGGCAAAGCTTATCCTTTGTTATGCTAATTTATTTTATTTGGTACAAAAGTTATGAAATTGTATTTCTGTGGACAAGATTAAAGAGAATAAAAAGCTAAGTATAAACTAATAAACAACCGCATCTTGAATGACTTTGAACTGAACTGTGTAGCGGAGTTTCCACATTAAGCTCCATTTCGTTGATTCCATTAAGTTATTCAAGCGAAGTTTCCATTTCTTTGTGCCATTGGCGAACTCCAGCAATTTGAAATGGTATTTTTTACTCATGTGCCGGGATTTGCGTCAAAATGCCTTAATTTATTAAAAAAAAAAGTAGCTCGCGTTCCAAGAGTCCGTATATTTTTGTATATTTCGTTGGGTGTTGAAGCGTGGTACTAAAAGTGTACTCCATCCTATCCATATCCACGAGTAGCAGATGCGCTAGGCAGGTCTTTTGTCTGTCGCTCACATCAGTATATACCAGTAGAGAACTCGGCACTGTATAAGCGCCTTAATACTGAAGGAAAAAAAAATAGCGCAGCTGCAAGATAATCCTCAAATCACGAAACTTAACTCCACCTACACATTCTTCAAATTTCCAAATGCCTGAATATGATAAGAGGGATTCCGCTTTTCTCTTTTTTACATACATAGTACATGGATGAACATGTATATATAAACATACATATATACACATATGTGCCTGCTGAGTATAGAGTATACAAATGCTTTCAATAAATACATTAAGCACTTTTTGGTACGACGAAATTCTTCTATTTTTTATATTTTTAAAATATCCCTGGTACAATTCATCATATCTACATATGTCACATAGTAATATTAATTTTTTTACTCACTACCATGAATTACATTCATATACAGATATCCTTTGCGATTTGCTTCATTATATATTCTTTGTTTATCATACTTTGTTTTAGCGGACATTTTCTTGCACACTAATGTACTAATGTACGTTAGTCCAGATTTCAATCTCTCACAGTTTATAGTTATCTGACATTTAGGAAGACGAATCTTTGGTCATAGTTTCAATCACAACTGAATCAACATTAATCGTATAACCTCCAATGTCAATTAAGCTTCAAAATAGTGGATAAAAAATCGCAGATCGGGTGCATTTATGAAAAAAAAAAAAATGGCGTACATAAAGTCGGCCGCGGACGACTTTGGGATACCCTGTACCACTAGCTTGCAATAAATTCTAGTTCCTTCACAAAAAACCAAAAACAGATGAATTTTTAAGCAAAAATTTTTTTTTGACCGATCGTTCCTATGGGAGCTATATGATATAGTTAACCTATTGATCCTATGGGAGCTATATGATATAGTCAACGGATTTCGATTAAATTTAGTACAGTGCTAAGGAACTATAAAAAACTTACGAATACCAAATTTCGTCCCAATATCTCAACAAACAAACGAAACACAACAAATTTTGTTCAAAACACGATTTTTTGAAAGAACGGCCCTATGGGAGCTATATGATATAGTCAACCGATTTTGTTCAAATTTGGCATATTGCTAAAGTGCTCCAAAAAACATTTCCAAACGCCAAATCTAGTTACGATATCTTTGTTAAAAAACTAAATATAGCGAACTTTGATTTAAAAAAGTTATTTTAGCAGTGCGGTCCTATGGGAGCTATATGACATAGTCAACCGATTTTGATGAAATTTAGTACAGTGCTTGGAAACCATAAAAAACTTTTGAATACCAAATTTGGTACGATATCTTCATGAACAAACGAATTATCCATCTAAAACCTTTTTTTTGTCGAGGTCGTCTCAAACACCCATATGGGAGAGTTTATCCCCGATAGCAAAAAAATAAAATAAACTTGTCTCCTATGGAATAATATGGGATCTAATGTGAAAGTTTGGTTACTCTAGCTCTTACCATCTCTGAGATCTAGGCATTCAAACGGACAGACGGACGGACATGGGTTTATCGACTTCTCTATTCACCCTGATCATATTTTAGGTAACTTTGGGGTGTCTCCGACGTCTCCTTCTATATGTTACATACATTTTCGGCTTGCACAAACCTAGTATACCCTTTGTACCATACGGTACAGGGTATAATAAGTGCATTTATAAGGAACTAAAGTTTTATGATAACACCACCAACAGTGCAAGAATACGCAACTATAAGTTTATTGTGTACCTATGCGTTGTTCCTACTAGGAAATTCAAATTAAGTGAATTTGGGAACCAAAAAATCGTAGTAAATAGCTATTCTCTGGGTCAGGTATATCAAAAGTGCTTGTCAAACCTCTGGATGCGATCAAGACAAAAGATCTTGGCAGAGCGGACCTAAAGCTCCTGGTAGCTTAGATATCAGCTAGATATCATCTACAGCAAATTGGCCTATCGGACTTTTCAGAGTGCAGGCTCTGTCTAGAAGACGATGAAACCACCAGACATATTCTCTGTGACTGCCCAGCGCTGGTATGGGATAGAGCCTGTCACATGGGAAAGGAACGCATTAGTCCCTTCCATCTCAGGTCAATACCAACAAAAGACCTACTGCTATTCATGAGGAAAGCGGAAACTCTTTTGTTTTAGTATTAGGGTATGGTACAAAAGACCTTTTGGTTGCAGTGCCCCACCTCTCTATGAGGTACCCTTTTGGAAAAAAAATTTACTATATAGCGGAAATATATTATTATATTTAATTCCAATATCAAGAATATCATAAACAGTGTGACCTCCTCAGTTAACTCTCAAGAATTTATTCGCACTTCGCAATAACAAAATCGTCATATTAAAAAGGTAGAAAGACTTATTTACCCGCAAATAAAGGTGTAAAAACCAAACTCATTGCCCTATTTACCTCTCATTTTGCTTGCTCCTTTTTCCTTAAGGTTTTACCTTATTGTCCCCGTGCCCCGAACCCATTTACTTTTTTTTTGTCGTTTGGGGAAGCTTTATATATATGTATCTCCTACGAAGTTTGACTTTAGAAAATTATGTTTACCTTGCCAGAACGTTCGTTTACTTTGGAGCTTAGCGTCTTGTTTTCTTTCTTTCCATATTCGATTTTTATATTACTTGCTTTTGTGCTGCCTCAAATCTACCCACGCCACGAGTCATTCCAATGGACATAAGTATGCAATAGAATGTTTTCCTAAGCACGCACATCCCACACAGTATAGTACATCCACACGTACAAACATAGTATATGTATCGACTTTGGTATCCAGCTTTTCTATGTCAACGCGTTACTCTGCAGCTACCATCCATGATACGTGTCCAAGATGGAACTGTCAAACATGCCCAAAGGCTAAGTAAATACCTAAAGGACATGTAATTGTTTAAGGTAAAAGCCAGTCCTCGCCTTAAAAAAAAGAGGTGCTCAGAAGTCTATTCAAGAGAACGGATAAGATCTGGTTACTTCCGAGGTTCCCGAATGTTGTACAATTGCGTTAAAAGCTGAGTAACTTAAACAAGCCTAAAGAAAATATTAGACCCAAAATTAATGCAGAGTTTAAAAGCATCGTGAAGCATCGGTTTCATTAAAATACAATTTTTTTTCGATTTGTTTATGCGAAGTATTATTAAAAAATATGTAGTTTGGTTTTTTTGTTTTGCATACAAAATTAGATACAAATACATACATACATTTTTTGGTATATTACTATTTTTTTCCAAAAAGCACTCGAATATGGATTTATTTTCTTTTAAATGCTAGACGAATTAAAATTTGTAACTGGAACTTAAAACATATAACGAGTTGCCTCTTTAATTAAAATTTGTGTGCACCTAATTCAAAATATAAATTAAAACTAAACTCAAATGCAGGTCCGAGATTTTTGCACTATTAGGGGATTAAAAAGGATTGTCATCGTTCTGGCTATGCTTCCACAAGGCCCACTCAATAGACTCTGTCAGTTCCTTTCAAGAGCAGCCAGCAAGTATATAAAACAATGAAATGTAAATGCAATGCAAATATTTTAAACTAATTTCCAGTGATTATGCAAAACCGCAAATAAATCTGCAGAAATGGAATAAAACTCATGCCATGATGGGCAGCCAAAACCCTTACCGAACCAAAACCCTTACCGAAGCGGGTAAAATGTTGTCCTGGAACAACTGATTTGCTAGGAGCCCGAAACAGCAGCCAGCACCAGCAGCAGTAACAGATTCAACAATAAACCGCAACAGGACCAAAAGGGCCAGCAACTAAGCAACCAGCTTAGTGCGTGCTACAGTCCACAGACCTTCCCCAAGTCCGGTGAATATATTGGATGAATAGAGCGCGGGAGAGTTATGGAAACCGCATGCCTATCCATGGCTAACATTGTGAAATTTTCACTTATTATATAGTATAGTCATTGTATAGTGCCTGGAAGTTTCGGTACTACAATTTAATTCCTTTGGCTCGTTTGTCAAGCTAAATGAAGGAATTTGAGCAATTTAAGCAGCAAAGGTTAAAATGAATTTAGCAACAAGCTCAAGTATTGATTTTTGTTTCCCCCCTCAAAGTGTCTTGGACTTGTATGTCGTCAAGCAATCCTCACTCCTGCCAAGTCTCATAGAGTTGAATAAGCTGGAGGAGACCAGCTGCTGGCCAATGCGGCTGCAGCTGTTGCCGCCACTGTTAAATTCACACGCTTCATTAGCGTGCTCGATTTTGAAGGCGTCCTTGCTCCTTGAGGAGCATGGTAGTCCCCGCAGTCCAGCTTTATGAACACTGCTGGAATCTGGGATTAATGCAATAATTGAAATAAATGCTTTCGCTTGACTAACTTGAAGCGTTCGTGTGTTAGCTGACAGTTGCATAATGAGCCATGTTGATACTTTGAATGATGGCTGGTAAGGAGCACACTTCGACCAGTATTCCGCGTGAACTATGGTGAAACCCATTAAATTGGTTTAACAGACATCGCCGTTGGCAGTTTGTCAAAGCAATTGTGCGATTTTTAAAATTATTGCGGCAGATGAAGTGCAGAAAAGTTTGAAAGATGGAAAAATGCTTTTCAAGGCGAGGTTGTGTGGGTGGCGGCTTGGATTTCTTATTACTACAGGCAATGTCTACAGATGACAAGATATTTCACATTAAGCATTCTGACTTTCAAACAAAGTTTTACAAACAAACGTCTCAGAACGACACTTTGTCAAAGCCCGAAAAGGTAAGGGCTTGGCGACCATCAGATCATTACACTTTTGTCACTTGACAAAGACATAAGAAGAACTGAAACGTGGAGGGCAACAGTAACGGCAGAACACCAAGAAATAGTAACAAAAAAGCTATTTTAAAATAATAAAAAGATTGGGACAGAAAAACGATAAAATGGAACCAGCCAAAGAGGAGACCAACAAACGTTTATAAAATGGCAAGATGGACATTCCCTGGGAGAAGGCCAAGCTGGAGGCAATCGACAGAACACTGATTCCGTTAGTACTTAAGGCGAAGGTACTCTTCCCGAGAGTAGTCCCTAAAGATCACACGCTTACACTGCTCAAGTGGTGGTGCGTTGTGCTACACGCGGGTAAGCCGGTGGAAAAGGGTCAGCAGATGCTAAAATATAAGCAAACAAGGAGGCCGAAAAACTGCTATACGCAAGGATCGGGAAGGTACCTGCGTCTCAAAAAGTGCCATCCGAATGACGAAAACACGAACAGGCTTGAGGCTGGTGAAGTCGTGAAGAAGCTGTCCGCGGCCTCGAAATCGAACGACGATGGTGATACGACCTTACTAGTCGTCCCATCGGAGCAGTGGTAGCCAGAACACAGCCATATAGCTGAGGGATAAGATAATAAGAAGGCACCAAAAGTTACCAAAGTTCTGGAAGCTTTTAACAATTAGATCTGATTATGATCGTCTTTTAAAACACATAAATACAATTTTTGACGTTATTTATTGTAAGTTTGCGAAGGTTGGTGCACTCAAGAAACATGGTCAATTGGGTTGCGAGGGATTCAGGTGATTGTTTCAAAAAAAAAAGAAAAAGTTTTGTTGTTTAATGGGCTCACATTGTGTGGGTCTTCTACCCTCTGCATATAAATATGGTCCTCTGGGTACAGGGTGTAAATATTGATACATGTAATGTACAATGTCTGTAGTACATACGTGTATATACATACAAATAAGTACATAAGTTAGAACAGATAACTGTTTAAGTATCTATTTCCATAAACAAACAACTTTTGGATATGGCCATGGTTGGCTCTGGCCACCACGAGCAACAATCATGCACAGTTAAACCGGAAATGTTGATAAATGATCCATTCGTTCGCATTTTTAGCAATTCATTGTTCGGGTTACGGTTTGCCTGCGGGTGACTCTCCCGGATTCGCTTCAATAAAAGACAATCAGCATACCAACGTATCGATAGACGATTTGGCATGACTAGTGGGCAGAAACTGGGTTATTAGGGAGCAGTAACGACACGTCGGGACGTGTCCCTGTTTCTGTTTAGAGGAAAACATTTGTAACTAACAAATGGCGTTTACTCTAGGGATTCGTGGGGTGATTCTAATATTGTTTGGCTTTGGATGCTGCGTGTCGATTTTTCAGCTATTTATCTGCTAAAAACATTTATCTTTGAATTCAACTGTAACTCACATAGATGTGCGCTTTATGGGCTTTCTATATCTTTGAAACAGATTAATTTATTAAGTAATGTCTAATGTGTAAAATTATGACTTATTTTTTAGCTTGTATGCGCATGTTAAAATAAATATATAGATTCTTAAGTTAGTTTAAATCAAGGAAGCTCAAGATTTTCTTGACTGGACTTAGACTGATTTTGTGAAGGCTGGTGGTGAAGATACTCAACCGTCGGCGGCACCCAATAAAAATTATTCATAGAGTAAAAAGTAAGCGCACAAGAAAATCAACATTTATATCTTATTTCGTATGTCTATGGGCTTTATCGAATTAAAATTTATTACTTCACAAAATCTAACTAAAATAGTCTAAGCCCGAGACAGGAGTCCAGACAAATGAGCATATTTGCTTTAGCATATTTTCTATACTTCATGTTTTGGGGCAGACATGGACATTTTAGGAGACTGCACCATTTAGTATATGTTTTAAGCCCACTCATGGTATAATAACGACAGATAGAGTAATGCTGCAGGAGTTGTTCCCCAAATTTTAGTGAGAGGGCAGACCGCATACACATTAAAATAATACGCGCGTAAACAACCCTCGACGAAAGTAAAATTTGGTAAACAAAGTTCAAAGGCTTCAGACTCTATTTATTATACCATGATTCACACTGAGCATTTTTGAAGACGTGAAATTGGTGTTCACCTGTGTTGTTTGTGCAACATCTCAAAATGTTTTTTAAAATTAAAATATCACTCACCAAGCCACTGGTTTAAAAATAATAGTATATTAATAGGTTAAGAAATGAATGTATATGTAGTTTATAATCTATTTGTTTAATTAGATCTGTGCTACAATAAAATAAAGTCACCGACAGTAGAAGCTCTTGATTACCATAATTATTGAGTTAGTTTTTTAACCAAATTAAACATTATACTACAAATTTTATATATCAATCACCGCCGAATCATCGCCGGTACTGAAGTAGAAGTCAAAAAAAAACTGATCTTTTAACTGGACTTTGCTTATTAAAATCAATAAGAGTAAGCGGCCTTTTGATTTCCCGGGAGCCATAGAATAACACACACAAAATAAATCTATAAAATTGGGTTATACCTTTTTCCCCCATTGAAGAAGGAACTCCGACTGGAATGCCTGCTGGCTTACCTTAGCACATTTTTGTTATCCACATATTGCCGCACATTTTAAAATGTGCAAGTTTCATAAACATTTGAGACTCTGGCTACTTCTTCCGAATTCAACGTTGTCACTCTTTTTCTTATAATTTCGCAGCGAAATTAGAGTTGCACAGAAAAATTATCTAACATATTTTTATCGAGACACATCAAGATAGGAACATTTCCACAAGATGTTGGAATGATGTTGAAATTTTCGGAACGGCAGATTCATACGTAGCATCTTCGACATTAGATGTCAAAGTGCCCCAAAGCCTATAACATCTTCAACAAAAGAAGTTAAATGTGCCCCAGTTTGAATAAGCCATTTTTCATATGCAAAAAACATTAAAATTTACACAAAACGTTTTGCAGCACTACGAAATTTAGATTTTATTTGGCAGCACTTCTTTCCTATCAAATTAAGTGAACCGCAAATTGGAAAGTAAATACAAGTATCATTATGTGTTTATGCATACAAACACATGTGTAATGGAATTTGTCATCTTCCTTCAATCATGGCCAGAGCTCGTCAGCATTAGTTAGACTAATGAAGTTGAACGTGCACATCTGCAGAGGATGAAGCCAAGAAGCCGGATGAACGGCGTACCGCAGCCCGACAAACTGGGTGACAGCCACGGAAAACCAAAGAGTTGCGTCTAGTGCCCAAGACAGGAAATGACAATTCAAATTAAAGACACCAGTACCGAATCGTATGGAGTGGCGTTGGAAGTAACGCTGGAGCGGCCACCTGCCCACTCCTACCACTTACCACTTGCTGCCGGTCGGCACTGCCACTTAACATGAAATTAATTATGAAACTTCTGTGGAAAATTTTGTTGAACGAGTTGTAAAGCCTTCAACCTCAGCAAGCTCATACCATTTATTCATTTAGCCCATGCTTATGTATATGGAAAGGAAGTGCACTGGAAATATGGCCTGAAAAAAAGTTTCAACACTCCGACGATGGTACGGCAACAGGAAAGGGCATGTTAAGGACTCGCAACGTAGACCGGCGTAGTAAATACGCCTGCCGATGACAGATACAGAGAGGCGTGGCGCTGTTTCCAATGTCTGTGGTTTTTTAAGTGTATACGTGTATATGCGAATGTCGACGAAGGAAATGAGCAGCAACGACTTCCGAGCTATTTGCCTTCCAAATCTGAATTAAAATTTTCGACACCCAACGGCGCAGCAGCATCTATAGAGTGGCACTATACTAGCGAAGCGCTTTACCAGGATTGAAAATAGACACAGAACCCAGTGCACCGGCAACAGTATTCCATACAATTTCAGAGGTTTTTTTTTATGAGTTCTATTTTTATTTTGCTCTTGAAGTTTTTGATGTACTTTGGATTCTGTGCCTGCTCCCTGATAAGTACCATGTAAGTTGTTTTAATAAAACTTTTATTTATGAATTAATGTCAAAAATACGGAAATCATTTATGCCCGGAATTTTAAATTTACAGTAATTCCTCTTAAGAACATATAGTGTCAATTTTTTTTCATTGTGATTTACAAAATAGAGCTAAACATGAAATAATCGTGCATAATGATATCATATAACGATATTCCCATTATACGATCCCTCCGAACTTGATTGGATTGTGAATTATGAAGATGATATTATTGGGGGTGTTTTTAAAATGTCAACGTTTTGTTGCTTATTGCACATGTATTTAGAAGAAGTAGTTCATGGAACAGAGAATCAACATTTAGTTTCGTTTGTGCAAGCCGACAATGTATGCAACATGAAGAAGGATACGACACAAACCCCATGACACGGTTGCCACATTTGGCGTCGGAAGATTTTTAGAGCTCCCACGCACTGTACCAGTCTATGAAAAATTGAATCCAATACAAAGTTAGTACCCAATAAGGGCAAGTCAATCAGTCATCTTCAAAGCTTCTAAACGAGCTGCTTCTATGTTTTGGTTATATATGCAGTTGCAAACAATGGTATATCCTTTGTCCTTTATGTAACAAAATTTAAACTTTTCTAAGTTAAGCATAATAATATAAAGATCGGCGTCGGCAAGTCCCAAAAAAAAAAGTTATTAGAAATACACAACATATTAAATGCGAAAGTAAGTTCTCGCTGTTTTTTTTGACGAAAATGTAACTTTACTGCGGGTTACCAGTAGAGGTGGAGAAAAATCGATAGTACTATCGGAACTATCGATGGCTGAGCACTATCGAGCTACCATCGATAGCAGCCAGACATTTACGATAGTGCCAATAGTGCTATCGATAGTTCTCCGATAGTTTTCACATCACCAAAAAGTACAATTTGCGCGATTATTTGTGGCATCTGCTAAAAAATATTTGTGAAAAAATTGATTAAAACAGTGATACCTCAATAAAAACAAATGGATCGCTTTCTTCAAAGAGGTATAATGCTTACTTTTAAAGTACGGTATAAACTCGGTAACCGCAACTAATAGAAATCTAGGTAATTTTTCTTATTGAGGAGGTCTCGTCTCACGAAGCTCTTTCAGAAATAGGAAAAAGGTTACAATGCTTTATTTCTTAGTGTTGCAAAAATCGAGAAATTGCGTGTATCGAAGGTTGCGATTACCGCAACTACTTTGACTATGTGTCGAATTTAAAGTAAACTTCGGGACTCCCTCAGACTCAGTGTGTCGAGGGCTGAAAGGCAGGCATGCGATGCAGCAGCACGGACTCGGACAAAGGTTTGGCGACCGAGAAGCAAACACAAAAAAATAAAAATTAAATCTCACATGTATGGAAATACTATAAAACGTCAGATAACAAAAAATTGGCAAAGTGCTTTAACTGCGGAAAGCAGTACAAAACTAGCAGAAATACTTCAAGTTTGCACGATCATCTGAAAAGATTCCACCCTGGCTTGGAAAATCAAGTTAGATTGCAGCACTCCAGCTGCAGGTATCGCATCGACAAGCGGCAGTTGTAGATAGTCGATGCATTCTGTAGCTTCGCCTAATTGTTTCGGAGAGACGAACCAGGCTTAAGAAAGAAAATGTGAACATTCTTTAATTCTTGAACCAAAACTTTTGGATCATAAAACATTAATATCGTATATGGATTTTCTTGTTTAAAAATTAAACAAACTTTAAATTTAAAACTAAATATGTATATTATTGTGGACGGGACTATCATCGACTATCGATAGTACTATCGTCGACTATCGATGGTTGTGAAATTATTATCGTCACCTATCGATAGTTCTCCACCTCTAGTTACCAGTGAATCATTCAAATCTCTATCCACAACTTTTTCCCATAATTCTGGCAGAGCTCGAATACCGAATACCGAATGCCGGTAGAGGTACTCGTCTTTCTCGGCTATCAACAAATCAAGACACTGTGATGTCGCCATATGAGTGAAACTGCTGATCAGCCAGACCATATGCCATCGAGCGGAACAACTAATATTCGGACGGCGCAATATCAGGAAAATATGGCGGATGGGGTAGGACTTTCCATTTAAGCGTTCCTGAGTAGGTTTTAACAGGCTTGAAAACGTGAGACAAAGAGTTGTCATGCGGTACAATCACTTTTTCGTGGATTTTCTCGCGTTGTGTGTAAATATTCGGAGACGCCAACGACGTGAAACCACGACCGAGTAGTCCCCCAGATTTGAAGTTACTGTAATGAATCTATTTTTCATCCCCTGTCATGATGCGATGAAGAAAACTCTTGCGTTTGGCACGAATCCTCATCGAACATTGTCTTCAATTCAGTGTCTTCAAATCTTCGAAATCGCCGTCTTTGAAGCGACAGAATCAATTACGGCACGTTGCTTCGGCAGCATCTCCGTACACTTTTTGGAGCTCTCGATGCGCTTAAGCTACAGTTTTCTTTAAACAGATCAAGAAAATCAACAATTCCGCAAATGACGTTTGTTCGGCGCAAAATTCGACATTTTCACTCAACCAAAAGTACAAAAAGAATTTCACTTATGTGTCATAACGGTTTACCATACGTTTAAACTTTGTTTAGGAAGTTTTGGATATGCAAAAATCGAGCATTTACCTTAGTGGTAAGCCATCTATTAACAAACTCCGAGCACCTACCTGTGTACCTAATATGGTTTACAGTGACACGTAACCTCTCTGATACGCCGCGAAATTATGTGGAAATTAAATAGATATTCAAAATACTCTATCTGGCCAAGTTTTGGTTCTCTACCTCTATGACATTCAAAAACTAGATGCACATATTTGGGTATAAAGAACTTATTGTATACTCTCGACAAACACTGTTAGACCAAAAACAAATTGGACACAAATGTATAATATTTCTTTTTACTGACAATGTTTTCAAATCCCAGCTAATTTGTGTCCATACCATCAAAAATATGCCGAATACAAGAGCTTGTTCGTATGTAAATACATACATACATATACGTATTGATTGTTTGAAATTGAACACACGCACTTATGTGCTTCTATAATAACAATATTTACCACCCGAGAAATCCCCAAAAACATGAATATTTGACCACAATATACTTACAATGTTTACTCTTCTCGGCTGCCACTTGGCGTTGCGGTGCCTCAGCTAAAATGGCAAAAATCATGAGAAACATTAGAAGCCACTTGGGAATGAGGGTCTGGCTCTGGCCGGCACGTCGATGATTTCGCATGCCTTTGTTGTTGTTGTTGTTGTGGGCTATACTAAAGCCATCATCAGACTTCCCGTTCCCATTATATTCAGTAGTAGTTGCATCAATGGGAACAACATTCGTGGCTGCCTCTGATGTTATATTTCCCTCTGCTACTACTTTTGCTCCGGCTTTAGCCCCGGCTCCTACAGGCGGACCGGGCCCACACGATGTTGGCATCAACAGCATTTTCGCTTTTGTGGCTCAATTTTCGAAATTTAAACTGCCTTTGTCGCAGTTGTTGTTGTTGTGTTGCTGTTGCTGTTGTTACTCTTGTTGTTCCAAAACTTTGTTGTTGTTTTTTTGGTTCTATTTTTGCTTTTGTTTGGTTCGTTGGTTTTGTTCTTTTGTTTTGTTTGCTTTTAGGTTTGCCAGTGTCATTGTTTTGCAATTAAAAGCTTTCATTTATGAATTTTCTCGCGTTGTCCACACGGCGTATGAGTATTGATTTAAAGTTTTACGCGAATGTTTAATATCAAAACTTCATTGAATAATGCCACTTTTGGGATCTGAAAAATATTACTTATGAGTTAAATAAGATAAATGAAATATTTTAAAATATATGTATAAAGATAATGGATAAGATTTCAAGAAAAACTGATATAAGAATTAAGAGAAAGCAAAGAACCATACTAACGCCACACTATAAATTCAAAGCTAAATCGACTTGTATAGAACACTCAAACAACTATCAATTATAAATTCCTTATTTAATCGAGGAAAACCAGGCTAATTTATCTTATAATTTAAGAAATCAATGCATAAATTTCTTGATCTTTCTTTCACAGAACGCATTACATAAAAAAAGCAGAGACGTGACCACATTGAAACTGCACTACATGAAAGTTACGTATACGCAGTGTCGTATTTTATCATTACGATCGAATACGAATATACTACGTATCCCACTTGGAACATTTGCTATAGTGTTGCGTAGGTGCGTGATAAAAAATAATCAGCAGGAGCATCAACTGCACGGGTTGCCAATAAGAATGCTGGCATTGTTTTTAAACTGCTAACCCCCACCTGGGCTTGGTGTTTTATAGTAGTTTTTTACTTACTTATTCCTCCTTCCACATGTACCTTCGAGAACCAACAACTAACCGTGGCGGCAATAAGGCCCAGAAACAAAAAGAAAGCTAACCACAGGGTGCAACTACGCCTTTAGAGTTCGAAGTTTACCACATTAGAAATAAGCCGGGGCCAACGAGCCAGAAAACTCATAGGTGGTATTTACCTGCAGACCGCTTTTGATGCCCTTACAGCGATTGTTGCGAAACGCAAGAATGTCTATAAAGTTCCTTTCCAGCAAATGTGAAATAAAGTATTGAGGTTTTTAATCGATATTGTTTCTCAGCCGAACAGAAGTCATCCGTAAGCCTGCTTCGTGTACATGATTTTTCACTGTATTCTATACTATACGTTGGTATAAAAATTATATTCGTTTTACAAGCTTCCAAATATTTCTGAATTCGTTGGAAACATTCAAACACTTACACAAACCCATTAATAAATTCAACGAGGGCCATCCAAGAGTTATCCGACCTAACATACTAGTGTTGATAAATGTTCGAAAACAGCTAATTGAGGTGGTGAAAAAAATCACAAAATGCAGCTTGTTTGACTATATCTAATGGTGAGCATGCCTTGGCACTTTTTGGTCCGAGTGTTCTTTCCGTTGTTTCTTGTGCCGGCCAGACGCACATGCAGCGAGCCGAACAAAATACACCCTGTGTGTGCCCTACTCGAGGATGCTTGTGCGTGTCGGTAACGTGACTTTTATTCTTGATGTTGATGTAGGGATCTTTCCCTTATTATTTGTGCCCACCACTGCTTATATCAATAAATTTCATAAAAAAGCACAGGTCCACAAAAACACTAGTTTACAAATTCAAATTTTTCTCTGAAGCACCATTTTTGAGGCTCTTGTTTAAGTTTATCACGAGATATTAACGCAAAGCCTAAAGAAATGTTTTTTGAAAATATTTCGAAAACGGTGCTTAAGAAAAAAAAAATTTTATTTTCGTGTATCTCGACTCCAAATTACCATAAAAAACACTTTTACGAAGTTTAATTTTTCATGTAAACTAGTGTTATAGTTTTGTCGTCCAAAACTTTGTCGAACTGATAAAACTCCGCAGAATTCCAGCATAAAAATAATATTTAATTCGGATATAAATAATATCAATTGGAAATACATGAAATAAGATGAAATTTTTGCACAGAAATTAATATCCTTCGCATCATTTAGTACTACTACACAAAAAACTTTCCTAATATAAAACATGTTTTTTGATCGATTGGTGCTCTAGGGGATATATGATATAGTCATTTGCAAAATTGGTTGTGTTTCTTTTGTTTTGAAGATATCGTAACCATTATCTTTTTTCAGAGTTGCCTAGCGCTGTACAAAATTTTACTCCCCGTAGGACCACTGATGTCGAAAAAACATTTTTGAGTTAAATTTCAATCGTTTTTTTTGACTTTTTCAACGTGATAACGTACGCCATCTTTTTTTTTAATACTGCATTTGCTTCTATATATATAAAAAAGGATGTATACTATGTATGGGTGTATGTACACTCCTATGTATTGTAGTTGTTATAGTTGCCAATAGTCTCACTATGGCAACAGTGGGGACAAAGCATTAGACACGCATTTCGTATTTCGTCTTATTTTGATTTTTTTTTCTTTATTTATTAATACAAAAAAAAAAAATACAAAAATTTAATTGTGGTTCACGTGAGAGTAGATATAGTCTGATATCAAAGCAAAAAAAAAACATTCGAATAAGTTTAGAAAGAACATCTGAAGCTCTTAGGACAGCACAAAATATTCCACTATAATTCGGTCGAATGTATAATGCCAAAATGGTTTGGTATGAGTTTCCCTGCTAAGCGTTTCTCAGTGCTACCCTTAGAGTGGAATTAGAAATGAGCATGGGAAGCCGCATAAATTACATGGGCGTAACGAACGAAATGCCCAAAAATCAACAACGAAGTAACAGAAATATAACACCCAGTTGGTGTACTAAGTGCATAAAATAGGGGAATATGTTCTCGGATAAAATAGCAGAGTACTGAAAAGTACAAAAGAAAAAATTACGCGACACACAATTAATGGCCCTGTGGGGTTTCATATGAAATCGTTTTGGAGTTTTACTTCTTTGGGTGTCCTAGTACATATTTGTAAATGTATTAGTTATACTGGCTCTTGATCATTTAGGATAGTAGAGCAGTTCTAAATGTGGTAACCTTTTAAATGTAAGGACTAAGTACGTCTCTATATATTATTACATAAGTAAAACTTTTATTCCGTTTAAAATGGGATATTGCCCATATCTTTTGATATTTTACGAGCCATATAAGAATATTGACAAAACTACAGCAAGATGGCTTCCGCACGGTTCTTTTGCACTCTATTTCAATCAACAAAGATATATGCATAGGTGCGTGCACCCTCAACTCGGTTTTCGAACCCAAGATAATCTTATTGGTACTGAACCGAAGTGACCAACAACTACAAATTCGGTGATGAGATATACAATTTTTACGGTGTCGACTTGATTGATGATCAAGGCAGTTATTATTCATGAAAAAATAAATTAATACTCCGAAAAAATAGTTCATAAATAAATTATATTTTAATTATTATCTTTATATATATAATTCTTCTGTGAGTGTGTATGTCACTGAACTTCTCTTAAACGACTGAACCGATTTTGATGAAATTTTTTGTCAGTGTTCAAGGGGATCTGAGAATGGTTTAGATTCACAATTTTGTCCGCTAATTGCGACGAAACTACTGAAAAGGACAATTTGATTTTCCAATACAACATTTTTTTTGTTAATTTAGGTTGGCATTGTGTACATTGTCAGATTAACTAATATTTTTTAGTAAATTATTTTTGTCGAAAGGAAACACAAAAATTATAAACGTTATAAATTTTATTTTATTGAGGCACACCAAATTTCATGAGAATCGGTACAGCCGTTTCGGAGGAGTATGGTAACTAACATTGTGAAACTAGAATTTTATATATAAGAAGAAACTTATGTTTTACGTATTATGGGTGTTCTCATGAACGAGTCGATGAATCTGATTTTTGCGTGTGTTAGAGGTCAATGCGGAAGTTTTAAGCCTATTGCGATGAGCTTGTGTGAATTGGTTCGTGGGATTGTGAATATTGGTTTTTCCCTCCTCCGAAACGGCTGGACCGATTCTCATGAAATTTTGTGTGCTTATTGGGCAGGTCTGAGAATCGGCCAACATCTATTTTTCATACCCCTAAGAGATAAGGGTTGCCACTTCTAACATTTTTTTTTCATTTATCGACTATACCTTCATGGTGTGTTCACGGGCGCGAACGCCGCGAAGTTAGCCGCGATGCCTTCCACACTCCTGTTTCGCGGCTTTCGCGGACGGCGCGTTACGCAATATTTTTCAATCTGTGGTTTGTCTTGACTGAACGTGAAAAAATTAAAAAAAAAGACATCCTGTCGCCATTATAGGTTAACATTATTAGTGCACGAAAACATTAATATCAGTACTGCTTACAATACCGAGAAGAAAACTACCAAATCTCCATCAAACATGGTTAAAATGTAAAGATGGCGAGTGGTTGAAAATTTTATTATGAAATTAATCCACTCATCGATCAATCGGACGATGTTTTCCAATCGGAAAGATTCCAGATCTAGACGAGCGAGCGAAGCGAGCGTGCCGGAGCGCAGCGGAGGCCGGCTAGTATTATCATATAAAATTAAAAACATGCTAATTTCAAATCGAACTAAAAACTCTTAGCTACTCACATTTAATCAAAACTATAAAATTTTTATATTGTTAATAATTGATAATAATTTCAAAAAGATTCAAAATTCTTTTGTGAAAAAAAAGTACTATAAGTAGCACTATACTATAGTACTAAAGTACTACTATAGAGCATATAATTCCATGGATATATTAACAATTAAAAAAACGTTCCCTGTTCATCCCTCAAAGTCACCTGATTTTTAGTATTTTATTTATGGTTCTCTTTTTGCTACACAAGTTAAGGTTTTATATTAAGTTCCCATTTAGATGTTATTGTTGTTATGTATGTTTTGTTTTTAGGTGACTCCTAACCTAATTGTGATTTATTTCATGGAGTTAAGTCACATGGAATTGCTCCACATCTTGATGGAAGATAGACGCAAAACTGAAGTTGATTCCAAAAGATCTTCCAAAATTGAATAAAAAAATTTATTACAAGACAAATGAACATTTTTTCCAGTTTTATTATAGTGTGTTTGAAAAATTCAAAGCAGATATCTACCAACTCCTGGGATCAAGCGCATATGTTGGTAAAAATATATGTCTTTTAATATCAATAAATTCATACTGACAATTGTAATTACACATTGATCCTACAGGAACCAACGCTTATCATCTAGATACAAATTTCTTAAAGATTATCACAAAACTTTTAAGCCCTTAACCATAAAGGGTATATCCATTTTATGATGAGTACTATTTCTTTACTTCTTGATAGTGTTGATAATTCCAGTACTAATAGACTCCCAACTTCAACACCTACCCACCCACACACATTTGTATGCTGATTATGAACTGAAAGTAGCAATACAGAAATGGAATTGCGTTATAATGGTAAAGTGTTTTATGTTGGCAACACCTTGTCGGCAATCCGAGAAACGAGCCGGCAAATAGATTTCACTTAGGGTAAGTATATAGTGTTGTCTGAGTCCGGGGTCCGTGTCCCTAGTCCGATATTGCTGCAGTCCGATTTGGCTACACTTCCCACACGTCTCCCGTTTACTGTCCGTCTGTCCATCGTCTGCTTGTTGTTTGTCTGTTTCGCGTCTACAGTGGCGTGTCTACTTGACTACTGCTGAATGAACTTGCCACCAACAACAACAACATTAAAACCTACTGGACGAAAGGTGGAATAAAAGTGGATGTGGGGGAGGGTTTCACTGTTGCACGTTGCGTGCTTGCGAGTAGGGTCCATACGATATACTATGCATAGTACCACGATATATTTACTAGCAAATATTTGTTTGTGATTCATTACTGAATGAATATATCTTGTGAGAGGAGTAAAAAGCCCAATGCCATTTTTCTACTCCTTGTTTCTTGTTATGTGCGGTGGTATTTTTAAATAACTGAGAGCCCCGTCATTATACCCAGTACATAAGAAATATTAAAAATCAGTGCTAAATAAAGTACAACAAAGCGACTAAGATGAAGAGCACTAAGTGCGCCCTTTGGTCTAGTTACTCATTTGCAAACGATTTATTATGTTGGCCCATTTTCCTCGCTCTCTCAATAAAAAGGATTATTTCGATCAAACTCAAACATAAAAATTATGCCCACGCTTTTTTTGGTCACATGTTAGTATTCTTCGCTGCTCATTCAAGATGGGCTTGATAGAGATTGTCCCACACATAAACGATGCAGCTTCCAACATTTTCAACTGAACAAATGTTGTTAATTTGTTTATCGCTCCGAAATCTTATGAACTTTATTTTTATTAGTGTTTTTTATTTCTCAATGTTTTAAAGAAAATTAAAAATCTAATTATGTTATGACATTATCTCCTCTAAACTAAAAGCCATATTTTTCGGCGTTTTATCATAAAATAAACAAAAAGTAATACTAAAAAAATTATAAAAAATATATATTTTTATGGCATCTTTGAACTTAATTTCCTTATAAAAGACTGCTGCCCCATGGTATGAAAGGCTTATGCATCGCATGCCGATTAATAACCTATTACGAAAAATCGCGTGAAACAATAATGCAAAGCTATAAAGAAAAATCAATAGGTCCAATAATAGACAGTTATTATGGTAAATAAAGCTTTGGTGGATCACCCCCTCAAATAGACATTTTTACGATTGAACATAAAACTTCAAATGTCCTATTTATATTTTTAAAAAATGAACTTTTTTTAAGTTCTTATCATCCTTATTCCCAAAGGCAAGAATATTGGATAAACGCTATAGGAATTAAAAAGATATAGGCGATGTCATAAGCGAACAGTTATACAAGATGAAATCATAATAACACCAAGAAATATATTTTTAGTATCAATGAAACCGGCTTTATTGGATAGAACACTTTATGACATTAATGTTTAAATATGCTTTCGGCCAAAACGCGCAATCTGGAAAATCAATTTCCACACACTTTTTGCAGCATTGCGGCCGTATTTCGCCAATAACTCTTTGAATGTTGATTTTCAGAGGTTTCATTGTGTCTTGTTTATCGACGTCGACATGTGACAGTAATTTTCTGGATTTGATGGTGTTTCGATAAAAGCTTGTGGATTATCCTCACTCGAAAAACGGGCATTCTGCTTATTTATGGGCTTCATCATTATTCAAAATTTTGAATAAGTTTGAAGAGCCCATTTGATAAAAAATTTCAACAATTTTTATGTGTTGTTTTGGTGTAAGTCTATCCATAATGAAATGTGAAACAAAACTCAAGTATCAGCTGTTAAATGAGTTGTCAGATAAAGCAGTGTTGCCAACTCAAAGTTGTGAACCTCTAAAAAAATACTCTGCACATCTTTTCCTTGCTTATGTGGGGTATGTTTGTAATAAAGCAAAATAATAGCGAACAATTTTAGCGCCTTTAAATATTGATATAAATAGATTGTGAAAGGTACTTATTTTTACTTGCTTTGTTTTCCATGCATTCGCTTTTATTCCTTTTTTTTCTTGCCTTTTACCCTGCCTCAATGATATTCTTTTTTTTGGTGTATATTCTTTTCCTTTGCTACATTTTTACAAAACGTTAAAGAACACACGACAATAGGGCTTTCTTGTGTAAATTGGGAGATTGAAAGATTATTATGTACATATTTTTAACTGTCTTATAATTTAAAGACAATATAGGTTTTTTAACAGTAACAATACTTTTAGTAAGTCCCAAACCCAATGCTGTTTACTATTACCATTACTAAGCTAATTAATATTGGTGTAGCACAATAAACAAATACAGCTGCTGAATGCGGGCTCTCTACTATATATAAGTAGTAAAGTTATAGGCTCTCAGAAGATGATTTTGATAACTTAGATCATTGCAATTATAAATTTGGATGACTCTTATTAAAAGTATTTTCCTGAAATGCAATCATGTTGGTTGAGTTGATTGGCATAACAGCGAGAATAAGGATTAGCGAACAAAACGTGTGACAGCTGACAAAGTCGTAAATTCCATAGCCATTTCATTCAGAGCAACGATAAGAAATACCAAAGAAAAATTGGTAAAACATCAGTTTCACTTTTTCGGATTAAGTTTTGGCATCTAAAGACGTTTATCGTCTGCAGCCTATTAACAGCAAGTCAAGCAAGACTCCATTGGGACCAATATGTGTCTGGCTTCTCTTCCATGGAGCAATCACATTTATTTTTTATGTCAGGCAGTTGGCAACTTTTTCATTTTCCGTTGATAAGATTTTTCTTTTCTTCGCATTTCAGTTTTGGCAATCAAATAATCCAACAAACGCAAAAACAAACAAAAAACACTCAGTAGACTGGAAGAAGTCTCAAGTGAATCATCTGCACGAAAGGGTCGAGGTCACGCTAATGATTAATATAGTTGTTTGCGTTTGCAATGGAACCTTATCAGCAGTAACTAAAGTAGGTAGACACTCTAAATATGTACATACATATGTATGCATGTAAATAGCTGTACACTATATTCAATAAGCCCATCTTAAACCGAAAGCAGTATAATAAATACTTGAATCGAAACAAATTCACCTAAATTGTCAAATTTATGGCGTCTCTTGACCCTGGCTACAAAAAAGAGCATTCAATTTTACATGTGTTCATATCTATGTATGTACGTACATCTTTGTATATGTTAGATAGTTCTTAATATTATGTGTATTGCATATGCATACATGTTAGTATGTATGTATGTAAACGGGAAAGACTTTTAGAAGATTGGCGTACTAAAGCGAGAAGGCAATATTAACATTGCGCGTGAGCAATACTACAAAGCTCTCGCTTACTGCACAACAACTAGGAGGCAATAACAAGCGAGAGCAACGTTACTGTATGTGAAGGGCGAGAATAAACGAGTGAGCGGAACTCGTTGTCGGCACTCAAATCGCACTCGCACGTAGTATGCTCGTACTCGCAGGTGTAAAAATGTGTAAAACTCAACTCGACGTCCGACGACGACGAGGACTATACTACACTCTGATGAATGAGATTAACCGATACATGTGAACATATATACATATACATATGCATATATAGAACCTTACCCGAGAGGCCGTATACCGTTGCAAGCCAACAAAATCAACCCCCCTGGCACACACCAGCACACACATACACGTGCATACATATCATCCCCTAGCCTTAGCCCAAGCCCAAGCCCGTCAATGTATTTGCTGGTCGGACAGTTTAGCTGTTGGCGTCGTTCCGTTTGTCGCTTCAAATCGCCTCAACTCGCTACAGTTGTGCTTTACTACTGTGTGTGTGCTTGTGGTGGCCCTGTTGTTGTTGTTGTCGTTATTGTTGCACCGCTCTTTATGCCTCAGTGGGGGAGCTGGGTGAAAGTGGGCGGTTGTCGCAGTTTTGCTTTTGTTCTTTCATTCCACTTTTATCTGATTTTGAGTGCGATATTTTCTATTTGTCAAATAATTTCTTTTCAATCATTAAAATTTCAGCTTTTTCCTTGACCCTCAGTTGCTTGTTACAAGAAATTCAGTTTCCAAATGGATATATATGTATGTAGCTTGGGAATTATGTCCGAATTTTATCCATTTTAGTTATCCCATTTTTTTCAAAATTAAACTCACATAAGTTTACTCCATTTTGTGGCCTTGTACGAAACGCGCTGCTTAATCTAGCCTCTGCAATCGCAAACATTTTATGTTTCACCAAAAGCAAAGCACTTGGCTTTTATACGCCATTTAATTCATTTATTTATTTTTTAATTTTGTTTTAAGCAAATTTATTTTATTTTCACATTTTGCACACATAAATCTTAGCGATACCGCGCTCATTATTTCCGAAAGACCCCAACGCCGACGCAAAGACGTTTACGCGTCTCAACAGTCGAATGTCATATAGAAAACGCTGCTCGCAAAAAGTGCGTGTCCCACTCGAACTCGTTACTTGTTACTCGCTACAGCAAAGCTTCATGCTGTTTTCTGATTACTGTTATTTGCCGCTTGTGTGTGTTTATCGATTGAAAGTTAAAAGTTCTATCTTGCAAAGCAGGACAAAGCTATAGCACATGGACGAAACGCGGGAGCATAGAGAAACGATTTCAACTTATATGTATATACGTATATCCTTAGACTGGGCTACAAAATCCTTTGCCTTTGCTTGCAAATCAATAAGAAATACTATTTCAGTTCATAACAAATCACAATTTTAAGCCCATTTTATTATGTATTTCATCTATTGTAAATAAAAACACACGTCTTATTTTCAGCAACGTGCAACACAATTGCAGCAACTGTTTAAACTGAATCTCTATTCGAAATGAATGTGCCTCTGTATTTTCACAAAAGCCGGTGCTTCGACGGAGAAAAATTGACCCACCCCTTTGCCAAGTTTCTCTTAGTCACTCTCTTAGCTGGATTCCACCAATACTTTATGTTGTCGAAATTCGCACTTCAGAAAAATGACTCAATGAAGTGAGAATGGTTCAGTGTAGCGAGCGGCAAGAGCCAGCTCCTGCTTTATTGTTGCGGCTGCTAATCATATTAATTTATTGAAATAAAATTTATTTGGACCAAGTTAAACGGGACGGTTAAGAATTCAATATAAGGGATACATAGGCAGAATCACGCAATTCCAAAGTTCCCTACAGCCACCTGTGAAATTCCCTGTTCAAGCGAAAACTACTTGTTTCTAAGTAAAAAAATCATCATAACATAAAGTAACTTGCTTGTCCATTTATCAAAATATAAATAAGTTCTTTTAGTGTACAAGAATGTACACAGTACGCATTAGATGCTAATTTGGTACTGATCGCACCGTTACTAGTGGTCTTCTATTTAATCAATATTAATCTCTTATTTCTTATTTTATTTTTAAGTTACATATTTTTTGGCGTTACAAATCGACCGAATCACAATATGTATAAATGTATAGCATATACATACTACGTGTTATATGAATGTATTTTTATAGCCACTTAATATATATATTTTATAATAGAAAGAAGATTTATAAACAAATGTATATATTGCTTCAAGTTTTGTAATCCATCAACATCTTTAGATCACTAATTCCGATTTTATTATCGTACTGTTTAACTAAGCCCCTTTACTAAAGGTTTGGTGTAATCGGGTTTGTCTACCATAGTAGACTTTTCCCCTTTATTTTTCGAGCAATCCACTAAGCTCGAAAAATTGCAATATTTTGAATTGACATCAAAATTAAGACCCCGCGGGCATTGCCGAGGAATCGCGCGACTGTTTATGCAAACATAGAACTTGCTGCACTGATCGGAATCTCTTATATATGTCCAGTTGGGAAGGGAACTACAGTCTGGGCCAGAAGCGTGTTTTAAAGCAAGGTGGTCTTCTGAATTAACTACAGGTGCTACAAATTTTTTCATTGAAATTACTTGGGCTATTTTAGTTGAACAGTCAACTAAACTAGAGTAATTACAAACCATTTTCTTACTATCAAAATGCAGATTTCCTGGACATTTCTGTGGGATAGCGAAACCATTGGCACAAATATAAAATTTGTTGCACAATTCTGTGTCCGTAATGTACGCACCGTTCATGCGGTTTGTGCATTCTGTAGATTCTTTACCAACCGCATGATGTGACAATGCTCTAGAAGGTTTTGCACCCCCTAACAATTCATTCGGTTTCGGTTTGTTAATTTTCGAAGTATCTTCAGACTTGCTTTCAGTCCGAGTATCTAAAATTTTCGACAAGTACCCATTGTCTATCTGGTCGACAATATTCGATTCATATTTCAAGTTGTTCAGTGGGTTAGTATCTTTAAGAATAATCCCATCATCTGAATGAAATGAATTTTTATTCTTTACTACTTTACTCTCTTTAGTTAAATTGTCAATTTCCGCCGCTTTTTTCGAAGGGTAATGTTTAGCGAGAGACAAAGTTATAGTAAACTGCTCTTCTTGTTCTATACAATTGATGTTCGTTGTTCCTGTAACTTCATTTGCATCTGTGGAAACACTTTGAGTTGGCCCAGATGATTCCGATGTGTATGAATTAGTGGTTTTTGAGTAAGAGTTATCAGTTTCTGCAGAGACTTGAGATGTTAGGTCAGTAGAGGGCAAAATGACTGTAGTAAGCTCGTTTATTTCTGTCGAATCGCTTCTAGTTGGCTCAGACGATTCGGAAGTGGTTTGCGAACTTGAGTTATCAGTGTCTACTGCTTCTGTCGATTCGCTTTGGGTTGGTTCAGATGGCATGGAAGTAGTTTCGGAGTTTGCGTTGTTAGTTTCTGTAGAACCTTTAGATGATAGCTCAGTAGAAAACGAAGTATCAGTAGTTACCTCGTTTATTTCTGTCGAATCGCTTCTAGTTGGCTCAGATGATTCGGTAGTGGTTTGCGAACTTGAGTTATCAGTGTCTGCTGCTTCTGTCGAATCGCTTTGGGTTGGTTCAGATGATACAGAAGAAGTTTCGGAGTTTGGGTTATTAGTTTCTGTAGAACCTTTAGATGATAACTCAGTAGAGGACGAAGTATCAGTAGTTAGCTCGTTTATTTCTGTCGAATCGCTTCTAGTTGGCTCAGATGATTCGGTAGTGGTTTGCGAACTTGAGTTATCAGTGTCTGCTGCTTCTGTCGAATCGCTTTGGGTTGGTTCAGATGATACAGAAGAAGTTTCGGAGTTTGGGTTATTAGTTTCTGTAGAACCTTTAGATGATAACTCAGTAGAGGACGAAGTATCAGTAGTTAGCTCGTTTATTTCTGTCGAATCGCTTCTAGTTGGCTCAGATGATTCGGTAGTGGTTTGCGAACTTGAGTTATCAGTGTCTGCTACTTCTGTCGAATCGCTTTGGGTTGGTTCAGATGATACAGAAGAAGTTTCGGAGTTTGGGTTGTTAGTTTCTGTAGAACCTTTAGATGATAACTCAGTAGAGGACGAAGTATCAGTAGTTAGCTCGTTAATTTCTGTCGAATCGCTTCTAGTTGGCTCAGATGATTCAAAAGTGGTTTGTGAGCTTGGGTTATCAGTGTCTGCTGCTTCTGTCGAATCGCTTGGAGTTGGTTCAGATGATACAGAAGTAGTTTCGGAGTTTGCGTTGTCAGTTTCTGTAGAACCTTGAGATGTTAGCTGAGTAAAGGTCGCAGTAACAGTATTAATGGCGTTTGATTCTGTCGAATCACTTTGGGTTGGTTCAGATGATTCAGAACCTTGTGATGTTACCTCACTATAGGAACTATAAGTAGTATACTCGTTTTTTTCTGCCGAATTGATTTGCGTTATCTGGAAAGAATCGGAAGTATCGGAACTTGAGTTATACATTTTTGTAAAACTGACTGGATTTACCTCTGTATTTGATAGGCTCTTAAAATTAAAATTTTCTATTTCGCCAAGTTTTTTTGCCTTGATTTTAATGGTCGGTTGACTGCCTAAAGATGGCTGTAAATCATCTAATTGTGAAGCTGTACTTTGATTTTTGGTACTTAGCTGAAGAGGTACTTTCAAAGTTTTGGTGGTGGTGCTTGGAAGTTCATCTGTTTTTGGTCTACTCCATAATAGACCAAAAATGTTTAAAATAATTGGTCTTTCCATAGTTATTTTTTGGTTGATAAAATAATGTTGGCCATCTATAGTTGGGTTTGGGCCACCCAAATTTTGGTGCTCAGCAACGCATTCTTGCAATTCACCATTAAACCTAAATCGCGTAGCACAAGTATTTCTAATATGGCCTATCAGCCCTAGGCACATAAAGTATGCTTGAGGATCATGTGGATCAGCAGCTTTATATCCAAATTGCTGTCCATCACATATATCTACTGCCAATGTCTGTGGAATCGTTAACAGTTCCAATCCAGCAATCCATAAGAAAGTTTCTAGAAAAAAAAGATTTTAAATATAAATTTATTGGTTATTTATATGTTCAAGTTACCCAGAAGCATTATTAAGCCTCATTTGTTAAACTGCGACGCCCTAGCGAAGCGTGTTTCTTTTTTATACTCAAGAGCACCAAGAAGTAATCGATCTAAAAGCCTTTCTTGTGTACATAAAGAAAATAATATACATATGTTTAAAGTAATTTTCGAGAGTTCTTTAAAAACTGTTACAAAGAAACTACTTCTAATCAATTACATGGCTGATTCATTCGAAGAAGTATTTGCGACTAACACATACTGTCATTTTTTGTTTTCGTATGCGCGTGTCACGAGAAATGCTTCGTGACTCAATCGACAAAAGATTATTTCCGAGAAGTTGTTCGTTTTAGGCTTTGAGAAAGGTTTAATTTGTTCCACAAAAAAAAAATATTTAAAATGACGTCAGTAAAATACGATATGAAAAATAGTCGTTGATCCTTGTTGAGTTAAATATTTCATTTTTATTAATCGAGCTTAGAAATTAGGACTATGTCATGCATTTTTTTCGCGGACTCCAAGATTAAAAAACTGAAAAATACGAGCTCTAAAATGGGGGCTTTTAAAGTGGTTTAGTATTCAAATTCCTGATAGCACAATTATCTATTAAAATAATGCGCACTTTGGTGAATTTTTTTAGTGAGTTCATATTTATTTTGTTTTTGTTTTTGTTTTTGAAATCCCCCTACACCTGCCTAGTACGATTAGTTGTTTAGATAAGGAGCTTCTAGCCGTACTTATCTTAGTCTTGAAATTGTTGTTGCCCTTCCATGATTACTCAACTTAACTGGGCACTTTGTGTTGTCATTATGATTGTCATTGTGTTGTTACTATTTTTAGGGGGTAAAAAAAGCTTTTAATGAAAAGTTCTGCCTGGGGCTATTTGTAGGCGTTTTGGTATGCATTCTTATCGTAACTTGTGTGGCTTCGAATGTACCTAGTTGAGGAAAAATTCAATAATGGATTTTGGTACCTCTGGTATTCGAGCCAATAAGTTCGGCCACAAATTCGCATTTTATCTTTTGCATTTTTTATTATTTTTGATTTTTTGTTTTTATTTTTAATTTTTTTGCAATATTGTTATAATTCTTTTTTTGTCGTATTTAGTGCATAGGTCATTTGCACTTATTAAGTAACACGCCTACCTACCCACATCACCTACTGATAAGAAAGCATTAGTTGTTTCTTACATGCCTATAAACTGTTTATATGTGTGAATGTTATTTAAATATTATCGAACTAAAGGGGTTTAGAATACATAACCTATTTATAATTGAAAAGGCCTTTATTGTTATAATTCTTTTTCTATTAGTTCTGCTTACTTAATATTACGAGGGCTGCTAATTGTGTTTTCAGCATAATAAGGAAATAACATTAATGAGTCATGGAAAATAGTTTTGCCGTTTTAAAATTATTCTCCAAAATGCTGAGCCCACTATTTCACGTTGGGAACACAAAGAAACATATGACAAGAGATGGATGGCCTGGCCCATAAGTTTTAAGTTGTGAATGTGAGAGTAGACATTATCGTGGTGTCAGAAAATCTGTATTCAGCCAAATGGGTTTCGGTGGAGGTTTCTATCAATAAATTTGTTATACATCATTAGTTCAATAAACTATGCTCCAGCGAAACAAGTCTATTTTTTAGAGAAACTGGCGATCAGTATGGAGTGTAGATTGTGGGATTGCTGTCCAATCGAACTATAAACGCATGCAGGTATTGCAGAATCGAGTATTACGACAGATAACCAACTGTCTCTGGTACGTACGCGGTTCCACACTCCATAAAGACCTCAATCTGCACACAGTTGAAGAGCAGATTGGTAGGCACCCAAGTAGATACAGCGAAAGATTGCTAAGACACCGCAGCCTGTTCGCAAGAGGATTACTCCCTGCCCGCCCTATAAGACGGCTTAAACGGCAAGGCTTTGCGAAGACGTCAGTAAGACTACCTACAATTAAAATCCTCATACGGCGCTATGGGGTTTGGCAGTTATTAATTTACCATCCGTGTGTTGTTAAGGTACAAAATTAATGTACAGGCTCTTCACTTAATAAAATAAAATAAAGAAGAGAAACTGGTGATCAGTAAAATTTTGGTTGCGATTGCATAGATCCATCATTCTTGTCGAGAATATTAAAAGTCAACATGCGTTCATGTCTCAGCTGACTGAATTTTCAAGCATTAGAAGAGAAAGTTCCGAGTTCCTTTTCCATAAGGTGACATCTATAGTACGTCAGATTCAATTGTTAAGTACCGGACTATCTGCCAAAAAAATACGCAAAACTAAAGCCGATGGTGAATGAGAAAGGTGGACCAAGGTTATGAGCAAATATTTCTTCGGATTATTGATACCTGAAAGAACACTGCCGCCGATATCGATGGCCAGCGTAAAATGCAGCACAGGCGGAGAGATTCTCTAAAGGGGTTAGTAGATTTTAATAATTTTAATAGACATTTTGTTTTGCATTCTTTTCTCCTCTTTTGAAGTTTTCAACCAATTTATCAAAAAAATTGTTATCGTTTGACTTCTCACGTTGAAAAAATTACGCATTAGGTAACAACTTTTATGGACTACCTGCTGGACTACTTATGCTGCCCGAACCTGTTCAAATTGTTTTTTGTACTTTTGCTGTATGCCTAGGCTCAGTATTGTCTGTTTCTTTGAAAGGCATTCCAAATATTTTTCATCCCCACCTTAATCTATGCTGCAGTGCTTTAAATCGAAGCGTGTTTTCAATAAAGGACATATATCCGTTCTTAATTTGATAATCCACATTTTCAAAAAATAACATTTCGCTATATTCTAATATTGATTATAGCTTTTCCATACTGCTCATAATAAATTTTTGTACAGATACCCTTTAACTAGGTTAAAAAAGTATTAATAAATTTTAGCAGATGCGTCAAAGTTTGAGTTTAATAAATCATAAATAAAATCCTTGAAATGAAAAATTAATCTTGTAAAAATATAATTTCCTAATATAATTTGCATACATTGAAAAATGCTGCATTGGATTAGAGTGGTCTCGAAACTACACTCCACTGTGCTCGAACACGATGTACTGCAAATCGCATATTGGCCATTGGAGACAAGCACATGTTCATCCGTTAGCTAACGAGACCATTCCAAACACGATAACGATCGCTGCTTTTGCTCAACAAGACGACACCTGAACGTCTGTTGGCGCCTCCCTCACCTTAGCCTTCCCCATGCGCATTACAGGTAGTTTGGAGGAGAAATGTGCTGGTTGCAACTATTCGAACCAATTAATCAGTTGCTTATCTGTGCGGAAATGCGTTTTGCGATAAGAAACTGCAAATGGTCTTTGGGCTATTAAAACCCCTTTTTTTTACATTGAAACACTTAAGTTTCCGGAAATTGTAATTTAAACTGTCCGCGCTGAATACTTTCCAGCAATTTGGATTTTTTTTTAATTTGGCAGGACTGTCCTTAATTACAATGTCAAAAATTTCACAGGTCACAGGAAAAAAGTTTATTTTATTGCGATAATTTGGCTGGGAAGCGGTTAACGTTTTTAGGTGGCGTCGTTCCGTGAAAGAAGTTTTCTGTTGTTTTACATAGCAATACACTTACTTCAAAGTTTCACACCGTAGACTTTGAAAATACAAGTGTACTAACTCAAACAAATTTTTTTTTTATAAACTTTACAATACCGAATCTAAAATAAAGCGGAAAAGTGTATGCACGGAGATATCGCAGCTTAAGAGGAAAAACAAAAGTTAACTCTGATCTTAGAAGCGGTTTGGACCTCTGAAAATGTACCTAAATCATGGAAGGAATCGGAAATTATCAACATTCCAAAGAAGGGAAACCAACAAATATGCTCTGACTGGAGGGGTATCTCTCTCCTGCCAACCATCATGAAAATTCTCAATTAGATCATACTAAGCCGCATTTCCGAGCCACTTAACGTTCTAAGTAGAAATCATGCTGGCTTTCGGCCTCAAAGATCTTGTATAGATCTAATAAACACTGAACGTATTATCGTAGAGCAATCCGAGGAATTCAACTCTACGTTATACATACATATTTACCTTTCATAGATTTTCTAAAAGCGTTTGACACCTTTGATGGGGAAGCAATTTGGGTAGCACTTCGAGCTAGAGGGATTCCAGACAAAATTATCAATATCATAAAAGCGTCGTATACTGGGTCCTTTTGAATGCAATAGCGGAAACATGAAACAAGGATGCACACTGTCGCCCTTCCTCTTTATCACCGTTCTTCATTTGGCATTTGAAGCAGCTGAATTAAATAGTTATGGAATCAACTGGAAATTTAACCGTAAACTAGGAAATCTAGAATATGCGGATGATGTTATATTTTCTTCTCGTCATTCTGACCTTCAAACCCAATTAGATAGACTCGCCACAGAAGCCTCAAAAATTGGTCTTAAAATCAAAAGAAAAGTTTGCGGATAAGCCCCACTAATACAAACGCCCTTAGTGTCGACAACTTGCATATTGAAAACGTAGACAAATTTGAATATCTTGGAAGCCAAGTTACATTATCCGGAGGAGCATTAAACGATGTAGACTGCAGAATACGTAAAGCCAGTGCTGCTTTTGGATAACTAAATACATTCTGGCGAGAACCGAATATCCGGCGAAAAACCAAAATACGAGTCTTCAACGCATGCATAAAGTCGGTGCTGTTGTATCGTTGTGAGACATGGTTATTTACCTGTATTATTGTCAAGAAGCTCCAAACATTTGTCAATCGTTGTTTTAGAAGCGTATTACCTATATGGTAGCCCCGAACCATTAGCGATGTGCGCTTTTGGGAACTGGGCCGATCTTCCACAAAATCGATTTTTGAACAAAATTTGTTGTTTCGTTTGTTTGTTAAGATATTGGGTCCAAGTCCTTGAATGCCAGGCAGCCATCCAGAGATTAGCTGCGGCTCGTAAACTGCATATCTACTGGGTGCCTGGACATAAAGGCATAATGGGGAATGAAATGGTGGATGCAATTGCCAAAAGCGGTGTTGGGCTTCCGGAGGGACAAATACACGACGTACGCCGACCGATAAAACACCTCTACGTTATGCTGGAGTGCAACGTGAAGCGCAGAGCTGAAGCTAGATGGAAAAATCTAGACAGCTGTCACACAGCGAAAATCATGCTGGCTCATTACGGCAGGAAACAAAGTAACTTCATAATGAAACTCTCACGCACTGAATGCAGGACCATCACGGGTGTGCTAACAGGGCATTGCCTCTTAGCGAAGCATGCGCATAGGATGGGACTAACGGCAAGCGAATCATGCAGGATCTGCAGGGATCCAGAAGTCCCTGAGACCCTAGCACACGTACTCTGCGACTGCCCAGCCATCTCTAGACATCGTCTGACCACCCTAGGAGAATCAGCGTTTGTCGGTCTAGAAGAGGTGGCCAGGCTACAAGTTGGGCGGATACTTAATTTCGCTAAAAAAGTAAAATTTTTAACTGACCATAACGTTGCGTAATAACCTCGAATCTGGCACAGCTAAGGACCAAAAGGTCTATGCTAGGCTGCACTCTGTTGTGGCCGGCCAGCGTAACCTAACCTAACCTAAGATATTGGGACCAAATTTGTTGGCTATCTCATATAGCTCCCATAGGACCAATCGGTCCACAAAATTTGTTGTGTTTCGTCTGTTTATAAAGATATTGAACTAAATTCTGCATCCAGATCTATTTTAAAGCACTGTGTCAAATTGGATCGAAATCGGCAACGAAAACGAAAAATATGAATATTATTACCCCTTCCGCAAACAAATATCATTGTTGGGGAGCACAGAAACAGAAACAAATTGGCAACTATAAATAAGACCGAGATTTTTTTTTTGTAAATTAAAATTTTCATACAAACTCATTTGATTTTTCTGGGTCTTTGGACCACTACACCAGTGGTCGGCACGACCTATCATATGGGCCTATCGTTCACACGAAAGCGCGCTGCGGTGACTCTTATAAATTTACTATCTCTGTGCATGGTAGTGCTGGAGAATCATCGAGGAAAACCCTGGCTTACCTCAGCCGACAAGGCACTTCAAAAGCTATTGACTTTCACCAAGCATACACACATACTCGACGACCAACATGCGTTCTACTAAGGACTATACAGTCTATATGTGACTTCCCCCATGGGTCAACTTACACCTGTTACACCTGACCTAACCTTTATTCCTTCTAAGAACTTTCCAAATGGAAAATTAATTTTGATTAATTAATTGACCATAGTCACGATTGGTCAAAAATATTTTTGGTGCAAAATTTTCTTGGAGAAAAGCAATTGACAAAACAGTCTTAATTGTGCTTTTGTTCAAAAGTGTTCCGCTCAGAGCAAGACCAATTTTTCCGGTTCCTTTTTGGTTGTGTTGAGACCTAAGACTTTCAGTAAAAGTGTCTTTTGTGTATGTATGCGTGATGGTGCGAATCGCCTATTTTACTTCGTAGATGTACATATACAGAAACGTCGCGACACCGAAGCAAAGCGAAGTCTACAATTTGAGTACACAAGTAAATCACTGATTTTTAACTATAACTTTTGTAGACTTTTATTTTTGACACGGATGCACGTAACCACGGGAACGGGGGAAGATATTGACATTATTCAACAAACATCATCTTCTGTGGAAATACGCGCATCAGCTGTTAAAGTATTTCGTATTTCTAGCTCTTATAGTCTCTGAAATCTAGGTGTTCATACAGACGGACGGACAGATGAAAATGGCTCAATTGCTACCCGAGGTTATTATAATTATTTTGGTATATTGACTTGGGGTCTGCCACGACTTCTTCTGTCGTTTACATATATTGCACAAACCTAGTATAGATTGTGCCTATAGGTACAGTGTATAACTAGCTAAGTAAAAGTTTGTCATTAAAAGAAACTGTCAAAAAACTTTTTTTGCTGAAAGTTGTATGGAAATCAGTACTGGAAGTAACGTCGATGTTATATCGATGCATCGATATTTTTCCGATCATCGATATTTTGATGTCATATTCGATTATCGAAAAATACCGCTGTATTCCTGCAACATTCACAGAAATCGAGCGCATGTTTAGCAGGGCTGGCAATCTAGTAAGAGTTGACATGATTTTATTTTATAACCATAATGGTGGATCTGAAATTAGTTTAATTAACAGGTGGGCTGAAAAGTCCGTATCGTTTTTATGAGATGGCGCCACCAGAATAAAATTCATACCCTTCTTAGGTAGTACCAACCTTCAAAAGATACCTGTAAAAATTTGACAGCTGTCGGATCATTAGTTTGTGAGTTATCGTATCGAGAGTGACGCTACTTTTGTTATTTTTGAAAACCATGGAAAGTCAAGAGTTTCGTGTGTTAATGAAACATTATTTTTTGATGAAAAAAAGTGCCGTCGAATGCAAGAAATGGCTTGATGAGTGTTATCCGGACTCTGCCCCGGGCGAAGCAACCATTCGCAAGTGGTTTGCTAAATTTCGTACCGGTCATATGTCAACCGAAGACGACGCACGCAGTGGACGCCCAAAAGAGGCAGTTACGGACGAAAACGTGAAAAAAATCCACAAAATAATTTTGGGAGACCGCAAAATACGGTTGATCGACATAGCCAAGGCCTTAAAGATATCAAAGGAACGCGTCGGTCACATCATTCATGAATATTTGGATATGCGAAAGCTCTGCGAGAAATGGGTGCCGCGCAATCTCACATTTGACCAAAAGCAACAACGCATCGACGACTCCGAGGCCTGTTTGGAGGTGATTTTGCGCAATAAAACCGATTTTTTTCGCCGATACGTCACCATGGATGAAACATGGCTCCACCACTACACACCGGAGTCAAATCGCCAGTCGGCCGAGTGGACGGCTGCATCCGAACCACCTCCGAAGCGTGGAAAGACGCAACGGTCAGCAGGCAAGGTCATGGCCTCTGTTTTCTGGGTTGCGCGAGGAATTATTTTTATCGACTATCTCCAAAAGGGCCAGACCATCAACAGCGACTATTATATAGTGTTACTGGAGCGTTTGAAGGCCGAAATCGCCAAGAAACGACCACAAATGAAGAAGAAAAAAATCTTGTTTCACCAGGACAATGCGCCGTGCCACAAGTCCATGAAAACGATGTCGAAATTGCATGAATTGGGCTTCGATTTGCTCCCCCATCCACCGTATTCTCCGGACCTTGCCCCAAGCGACTTTTTCCTCTTCTCGGACCTTAAGAGAATGCTCGCCGGAAAAAAATTTCACACCAACGAAGAAATCATCGCCGAAACTGAAGCCTATTTTGAGGACAAGTCGAAGGATTACTACCGGAAGGGTATCGAAAAACTTGAAGACCGTTATAATCGCTGTATCGCTCTTGAAGGCAACTATGTTGAATAATAAAAGCGAATTTTGACAAAAAAAATATTTTTTCATTGAAACGATACGGAATTTTCAGCCCACCTGTTATGTGATTGATTTTGTGACTACAATTCTATCTGGAACAGAACATTTTTTTAACTTAACATGGGGGCAGCTGAATCCGAAGTCCAAAAAGCCCCGATCCATTGGTTTTTATATCCAAATTAACTCGTTTTATGGGATTTTTTGATGGTTGTCCATAACCCATATGCGAAGGAGTTTTTTGGACTTTGGATTCGGCTGCTCAAAATCCATAAGGGATGCCTCTGTCACCTGGTAAGTTTACACCTCTTTTTTTTTGTAGAACCTTATGGATTGTTTTTTATTATTTCTTTGCTTATTTTTCTATGAAATTTTATTAATTTGAAATGTATATTATAAAAATATAGTTATCTCTGGGATTGTCTGTTAATTCAATTTTATTATTAGAAAATACTTATATAACCAAAAAAACAGATGGTCCACTCGGAATAATTTAAGCATTAAAAATATAGCCGCCATATGAACTATGATGTTGGCAAACATCGATGGATCTCCGCACTAATGGAAATATCTCATTTAGAACTCCGATGGTATTAAAAAATGTGCATACGAATTTAAATTCCGCAAAGCGGGAAATATCCACATATATTTATAAATATTGATCAGTTTTATTTGCTTTTTATATAATGATTTTCTGCATAAATATTTACATAAATACTTGTTTTTTTTTTTTGGTAAAAATATAATCTTATGGTTAAATTATTATCATAAATTTTAGTTTTTAGTAAATCGAAATGTTATAATCATTAGCCCTTTCTAGCAAAGTTAGACTTTTTATTAAGAGTCTATTTGCCTATTTATACCTCTTAAAAAGTATATTTTTAATACTATTAATATACGAGCTCACTGTATACTTTACAGGACAGGAAAAAACTTGCAGTATAAAAATAACTAGATTGTTTTGTAATTGTTTTAATTTAATAATTTTAAGTGATTGATATTTTGTTTTATACATTTTCTTTATTCTCAGATTACACTTAAAACAAATCATGAGTGCAACAGATGCAAAATACAATTTTTACCTAAATAAAAACGCTATTTATTTGTCATAAAGTTGAATACCTTACCCAATGTGCGTTTATGTGTGCATAGTTGTCAAATACGATACAAATACGATAGATCACAACAACGACAACGAAACACTTTTTAAAAACTAATTCTTTTCTCAATAAAGCAAATCTTTAACCATCCTATATCTTACCATTGATAGAAAAAAATGGAAATCTTGTAGATTTTCAGGCAAAAACAAAATGGAATAAGAGTACACCTAGTATGATGGCGATTTATAATAATAATGCATACATTTTTCGATCGTAATGAATTAATTTTTGTAAACATTAAAAACACATTGTCAAATGAAAATATAAGCAATAATGAATTTTGGAATGTAAAATCACTTTAGTTTTTTTTGCATTAAAAAGACGATTAAAGGCACAAGATTAACATTTTTATCTGTAGTAAATGAGTGTTGCATTGAACAGCAAATAAGGACCACAACACGATGAGTTGACATTTAGTTCCTTGGCATTGATCCTAGGCGATGCCAATCACAAAGTTCGTTCCGCAGATCATGTTTCGACAGATCGATTTCAAAACCCCCAAGCAATTCGTTCTCCTGCAGGGTGTCATGAGTCCAGATAGTAACCTGTAGCCGGCGTTGCCTCACAACATCCAGAGGCATGCGGTACTCAAGCTAATAAAAGATAATCTATTTGAATTTGTTGAGGCAAGGACTAATAAGTAAAGCTCACCGTCTCCATAAAGCTGGGTACACACGTTTTGCGCACAACCTTAGTCTTCCGTTTGGTCACTTTGGTAGGATCCGGTTTTAGGTAACACTTTACGTAAGTATTAGGCTCCTGACCACCCTGCAGCATTGGCAGTCCTTTGGCATGGTGTATCTAAAATATAGAAATATGTACCATTAAACACTAACGGCCACGCGGATATCGTGAATTATTAGCATACCATTACAGTAAGGACACCACGCTGGTATTGCAGTGAAAGTCGGATTTGTCCAATTTCATTAGGGTTATCACGAGACGGCTGGCGTTTGACTTCTGCATATGAATTAAACATTAATTTTTTAGTATATTAGCAGAGACGAACTGATGCTTCAATTACCTTTTATCTTTGGCATCTCCAATTTTGCTTCCTGCTGGTCCCGTAGCAAAGGATGAAAGAAAGTGTACACTAAATCAGAGTGAGCTATTTCTTCCGAAGCATCAAAAAGAGATTTTAAAAAACGTTTTATAAGAGGTAAACGTTTTTCAGCTACAGACTTGATATTTGAGCGCCCCACATGCACGCCAGTTGGTAGGCTAAAATAAATTTATTTAAATAATTAAGAACTTGTGCATCAAATGTTACAGCTTCACTGTTAATGATAACTTTTAGCAAATGTTTTCTTAGATAATGCAAATAACCCACAGTACTTTAATAATTAAATAATAATATTGAAACCAAAAAGGTAAAAATTTGCGAAAATTGCATTATATGTATGTACTGTAGTCCCTCATGTAATACAAACTTCCCCACAGTAAAACATGTGGGAAGAGGAACATAAAAAAATCAAAAATCAATTGGCGGTTCTCACCAAGAAATTATATCAAAAATGATAAAAATTTCAATAGAACGTCTTCATACTTTTAAAATCATTGTAAAACTATCGTTTTTCCAACACTATTTTTACCGCTATTTTTGTTAGTCTGTTATCAACATCTCTTTTGAGGTATTCACGCGAGTGTTGAGTTGAGGAAAAAGTCAACAGGCAAAAGCGTGAATCCCTCCTGTTGAGTTGTAGAGTAGTAGTTGTAGTTTTCTTCTTCTTTTCAGAGTTTGTTATATTTGAAAATTGGTACAAATTAGATTAAAATTCAAAAACTCAAATTAATAATGCCGAGTCAAAGCATAAAATGTATTACAATTAATCCTGTAGCTATCGATTTTTTTTATTTAATTGCTGCGAACATAAATAAATTGCAGAAAATCCTAATTTGAGTTTGTGCTTCCTCTTTCCTGTGTTTGTTTTTTTGATGTAGCTAAAATGACTTTGAATAAAATCAAATTTATTAAAGGTTTGTCATTTAAATTTTTTAATGCTGCATAAATTTATAAAGTTCTAGATAGTAATGTAGAGGACATGAATGCAATAATATTTTCCACATTCCGAGGACAAATTGATTGGGCCAAAAAGTGGTCAGTGCCTAGGACGACCACAGATCTGTTCAAATGCTGAACTCCACAACAGTTCCAGCATATATTAAGCCTACTACAGCCCCAGCATTTTCGAATTCGCATCCATTTTTACTCTTTTACTTGTGTTACTCCAACGACAAGTAACTCGTATCTTATTGTCTTAATTTCGTAAAAAAAAGGCACTTTTTTTATTTTCACTTTTTTATTATTTTAATTCAATTTGAATCATTATTTCAAATGTGGCGCTCTTTTTTTTAACGACTATAAGGCAACTCGTTGTTTTTCATATCACGAAATGGCTAAAAAATTACGATTACGATATTTCATTTTTTCTCAACAACTCAACAGCTAAAAGTAAACTTGGGTCTGGGTTGAGGAAAAGTTGAGTTTAGATCATCATACATTTGTTTTTGAAAACTCAACCTCAACTCCACAACACAACACAAAGCGTGAATACCTCTTTTATGTTTAGGCCTATAAATGCTTAAATGCAATAATAATATTTAATTTAAAAATAAATACATTTTTTTATATTTCATGCAAGGGTGAACACTTTTATAACCATTGTCTTGTGTTTGCTTCACAAATCGTCAAATTTACACATGTTGAATATAAATACATATAAGTTATATAGTTGTACGAATACATTGCCATTGAATCATTATACAAACTGCATGCAATTGAGAAATTTTGTAATCCAATTCGTAAATAATAGTTTATAAATAAATATATGAAATGTACGGTCATCACATGTTTACATGGGTCAATATAAATAAACATTGCATTGTAAATATATAATAGTTGTAATAAAAAATGTCATTGATTTTTTACTATATATACAATATAATATTATATATAAAAATTACAAATTTTTAAGGTGCCAGAAATCAGTTTCAACCGAATTCCTATTTAAGAAACATCAATATTTGTTTATTATAAAACTATGTGTGCAAGTCACATGGCATAATTGATTATTTGGGTTTACTGGGGCCACACTGGATGGTTTAGATCCGATTGGATTTAAAGTAAACCGGTTATATTATATTTGCATTTTGTCACAATTTTCAAAAATCTACGAATTGCAATTTAATAATAAACAAGTAAATTCAATATAAGAATCAGTGTCAAATATCAATTAGTTCTATATTTGATTGGACAATTAATTTATAAAATTTATATGTTGATTAATTATTGTATAATTATAAATGTATATTCCTAAAGGTGATCAAAAATTAAAAAATTTGAAGCGTAACTGCATTGATTCACATTTTTAATCTTTAATATTTAATTCCAGTGTGAATGTTTTTTGAATGCGTATCTAAAAAACACAGATACATTCATATAGTATGTACTGACACTTAATACATATAATTTATTAATTTATTCTAAGGAACAATATTAAAAATAAAATAAATAATATAACATATATATAATAGACATGCAATTTCTTATCAGTGACCATCAATTCAGTTCGGCTGACGAATGAATCGTAACTAAAAGTGCTTGTAACACCTTTAATAGCAACTGAACTAATAAACTGATTACCGTGTCCCGCTCACGGCCAACAATTAGTAAAAGAGCAATTTGAGATTTTTTAGCATTTGAGAGAGCGACAATGCTTTATCGGCCGATAAGCGATCATCGGCCAACGACTACGACAACGACATCGACCAAAGCGGGCACTCAATCAGTTAACGAACGTGCTGCCGCACAGACACGGAGTTGGGGGCTGTGACTGTGCCGTTCGACTATCGACGACGTGGTGAGTTTTTTTTTTGCCAAAAATACAAAAACAAATCGCCGCCGCAAAAGTCTTGGTAAAAGCATACATATAAGGTAAAATTGCAAAATGCTCATTCTGTAAATTTATTCGAAAGCTAGCAATGGTTCAAATTCCAAATGTGGGCCAAGGTAAGTTCACTATTAGTCTACGGTAACAAATCGATCGATCATGAGACGTACTCCCTAGGGCCGCAGTCGATAATTGGACCTGTGTCCACTACGATGATAGTTTTGATGGGTTTCATCTTTGCTCTGCTTGGTATTAAGCTCTGGGGATTTAAACGTCGCCTTACTTTTGAAAAAAGTAATACTGACACCCGCTCTGCACAAGCATCAATACCATCGCCGCCGCGTTATATTCCAAAATTGCAGGTATTAAAATCGTAACACTTCCTCATACATTGTCCATTAGAAAATAGCGAATTTTATTGCAACTAATTCAATAGCAAAAATCGAACCTGATAAGAGCGCAAAGCAAATGTGCACAGTTTGGATTATCAGGTGTACATAAACATATACAATGTATATATTGGTAACTTCTATGTTTATATGTAGTGTACGTGTACATCTAGCTGAGCACAATAACATCGTTATTATATGGTTATGACGCATCCAAGAGTCACTTTGTTGTTGTTGTTCAATTTAAGGAACAGCATGAACAGCTGAGACATAACTGACAGCTGTTTTCTTCGTTAGCTCTAAAACTGCATATTCTCATAAAAGTATGAAACAAACCTATTTCAAAGTCATTAGAAATTTATGTTTGCAAATATTACAGGTAAATGGCACCGACAACGCCATACATGGAGTGTTTCGGCAGCGCAATACTGAGGATTTTGAAAGTACAACACCATCATCAACTGCTGCAGGTAACTTAGTGACATTTGAAAATGCGTTAATCTACTAAAATAATTTTATTTCTACACCTGCAAAGCCAAAAAATTCACTGGAAGCGTCCCAAATCTGAAGTTCACAATCGGTATACACCAGGAGAAAAAGAATGAAGTAGCTGAACTTAATGCAACACCAGTATTCAACAGTCAAAATCCACAGGCACCACGACGCCTGCGCAGAGAAGTGCATAGTACTAGTTTTGAATACTGCCCAGTACAACCCACACGAGAGCCACCTGCACCTCCAATATCAGTTGCGGACCATTCCACAGAGTTAGGAGTGCCTAACTTTAATCACTTTGCAGAGAAATATGAGCTATTAACAGCAAACGCTGGGACTGAAAGTGAGCCACTGCCGTTGCGAGCTAACAAAAACTATGGGGCCTATGTGAAGTATGAACAAGTTGATGACGATTTAGGGGAGTTAAGTCTAAAACAAGAGCCAACAGTTGTGCCAGAGCTTTTGACGCCTGATGATAATCCGAACGGAATTTCTATTCCTGTAGCAGCCGTGGTGCACAATGCGTTGAATGAAGAAAAGGATGATGAAACTCAGGAGGATTTGGCTGAACTGATAGACACATCAAGTAGCTGTATAAGAGCCACCGATTCGGCATTTGTTGTCGAAATCATTGCAGGCACGCCAGAAACTATGGATGACCCAATAGAGCGCAATTTGTTTGCCGATTTAGAAACAATCGGTTGTAGCAACTCACCTATAAGTGACATCGGCGGTGACTTTTTACGCATTCGATCATCATGTGAACTAAACGAGGCTGACATCTTGGACAATCAGCAGGGCTTTGATCTTTCACAATTAGATGCGCCCAAGAGCCCGCCTGGATTTGGTAAAAGCATAGACGAGGACTGGGAGAACTTTGAGGACTTGGACTCTGTTATATTGCCCGCGCCTAATTGGTTACTTCATCCAAATCAGATTGAGCGCGTGCCTTCACCAACTACCGCGCTGACAGAAGCAGCACTGACTCTTGACACTATAGATCAAGTGGAATCTCTATTTCAGAACATCGAACTGATTGAACCAGCACCATTAACTACGTGTGAAATCCAAGAACACCCTATATATCCTGTGCCACCCCCATACGAGCCATATACGTCCTTTATTAACGAATTGGCGCAATTACCCGACTACGAGTCGATCATGTATCATGAGAGAACGCAATTAAGCCAGACTTTACCAAACTACGCTGATGTCGTCGCAAAAAAAGACCTTCCAGATATACAGTACATAGAGACTATTGAAGACTTGTTTTCAGAAATACATTCATATGAAACTGATGCTACAAAAATTGTAAATGATGATCAGAGTTTCAACCAGCTCTGTTATGAACTTGAAATAGCACCAACACTTCGACAAACCCCTCAGCCTGCACCACGCCATACCAAATCTAACACACTTAACGTCAGAGGTAATACGGTCCCTTTGCTTTACTATCAACCCGAGGAACTTCTTACTTCAAGTGAATCGGAAGACAACATCCAGATTACGGCAAATATAGTCGAATTATCCAGTCCACCACAACCTGCTAAACGCAAGCGCAAAGTGCGCTTTGATGTGGAAAACCTGCAATATTATCAATCAGCCACACTACCCAGCTCGAGTGAGTCAGACGAGAAGTGCAGTGATACTGATGATACTGCATTACATTCACCTCAAGCAAACATGCACTTCAAAGATCGTACAATCGTCGACTATGAAGTGCCTACGCTTTTTGGCACACAAGTTTCAGATGTCGGCGATGAAGAGAGTGTTGGCCGCGACATGACTTCTGATAGTTGGCGAGCCATAAACCAGCACCGTTCCTTGACAGAGGAGCTTCGACGTCCACATATGAGTGAGACTTACAGCGGCAGAGAAATGGGGGCCGTGCCAAAGCAGCCGGTTGTTAAAGTATTAACGGCTGCTCGCGGCAACTCAGAGGCTTAGAGCTCTTGGTGGGAAAATTCATCTACCTGATTTCCTTACCAAAGACAGTATTTTAAAATGTATACACTATAAAAAAAGAAAGTTGCCATAATTCAAATGTATTTACATATTATTATGAATAAATACAAAAGTAAAGTAATTCTCTTGCGTGGATATTCTAAGCTGAGAATATTCTAAGCTAAGAAGTTAACAGAATTAAAGTTTTAACCCTTTCAGTCGTTTTTATTTTTTCGACTTTTCTTATCAAAATTACTGTAACTGAACAGCTAATGGATTTTTGGCCAATATAAAATTAAAATTCGTTGTATTTTTCTAATAAAATTATGCCAAGGCAATTACTTTAATTTGAAACTTTGATCCACGAAAAATTTTTGATATTATGTGCTAATAAAAGGGAAGTATTGAAATACTGTATGAATACTAGTGGGTCCGGCAGACGTTGTCCTGCCCAAACTTTTTCAATTTCTTAAAGTGTATAAACATCGTAAGATTCTCTAGTTAGCTTATCTAGGCAATCATAAGACTTTTGGATTAGTTGACTTTTATGACTCTCTAAAAAGCCGTATTGGCGAATCGTATTCTTAAGAAAGCACCCCTTGCGACTAAGCTAGCTCCAATAAACACAAATACACAGGCTTGAAACCTCCGTATTGACAACCTCTAATACACGCAAAAATCTTATTTCAAATTCATTGACGCGTTCATAAGAACACCCGTAACAAGTATAACATAAGTTTTTTCTTATATATAAAATTCTCGTGTCACAATGTTAGTGAACATATTCCTCCGAAGCGGCTGGACCGTTTCTCATGAAATTTTGTGTGCCTCGATAAAATAAAATTTATAACGTTTAAAATTTGTATGTGCTTCATTTCGGTAAAAACAATTGACTAAAAAATATTAGTTAATCTAACAATGTACACAATGCCAACTTAAATTAAAAAAAAAATGTTAGGGGTGGCAGCCCTTTTCACTTAGGGGTATGTAAAATAGGTGGTTACTTATTCTGAGACTTATTCAGATAAAATTGACATAGATCCTAGAAATATTGAACTATCGGAAAGCATAATTTTGAACGAGGATGTCGCAAAAAATAAAATTTTGAATTTACAAAAAAAGGAGATAATAGTGTAAAAAATTGTCTCATGCACATATTTGCACATATTAGATGCTTTTAAAAACTAAGTTCACAAATATCGAACGCGTTGAACCCAAACATTTTGCCAAAATATGAATCGAAATCGATTTGTTGTATAAGAAAATCGAGTATATATTGTCCTTCAGCATATGACATATGTTACCTATCAACAATAATTTGTAATCTTATCTTCCACCAGCTATCATTAGAATATATTCTGTGAGTTGAAGAGCAAATTATTCGATTACGATGCTATACGAAAAGTTGGCCTCTTATAGTAGAATTGGTCAAACCAATGCATTACAATGAAATGGTACATATTCCTTAATTTGACAAAAATTGATCTTCCTATAAATAGCAGGAACTGCTAAAAGTAATCAAAGTAGAAAGCTTTAATTTTTGGGTAAAAAAAAAACTGTGGGTAAGTATCACTTTGGTGTATGTGTAAAAGTGTTATTCATACAATAGGATGGTTATAGAACAAAGTGGTGAAGTTGCATTCAAATTGAAAACAAAGATAACGTAATTGGGAATAATAAAGGGTTAAAAAGGCACAGTGAAGTTGATCGCCAAAAAATACGTTTTTATCTGCCATGCGAGTGGATAAAATGATATAGAATCATGGTATTTCTATGTTGCCAAACTTATTATAAATATTTTCGACTTGAAATAGCATACAGAAGAGATTGCAGAAACAATATAATAGAACTTTTATATTAGATTCATTTGCACCACGTCGTTTCAAAATGCTTATCCAAATAACAATTAAATTGACTTAGCGAGAACTCCAAAAGTATCTGAACTCAACGGATACTTAATTTATGCTATCTAAAACTGAAATTAAACCTTTTATATAAAGCCCAAAAATAAAGAGAGAAAAGCTAGGATGCAGCTACCCATGTTCCGAAGGTAGCAGAAGGAAATAAACTTTTCGTGGCGAAATTGCCATTATGTACTGCAAAATTCGTTATAAATTGTCTGAAACTTGTTTTTAATTATTTCATTGTTGACTCTAAGCATACTCAAATAAAAAATATCGCTAATTTATCATAAATACTGATTTCAAAGCAGCTAATACCTTAGAAATTATAACATGTGGAACAAAAAATATTGTATATATTGTCCAACTTATTGCACAACATAATGAACCAAGACGCATTAGCATATTACTATATGTTGGTAATAATGACAACCACGAACAATCTGACATAAATATGTTAAAACTCACCTGTGCAGTTTAACCAACGGAAAATGCATGCATAACTTCTGATGAAATTCCGTAAACTCACGGTACGAACGAAACAAATGTGTGGGATCTTTTTGTCCATGCCGGGTTACTTGCAAAATGTACATATAATACTTCTCCATGCTGTAGTGCTTTTGAAAGCGAACTACGCTAACAATCTTTAGACGCCCATCTTGCTGCATACTGGAAACCAAAAACAAATAATTATCTAAAGGCACTCAAAAGTCCTTAGACGAATGGAAATGATATCTTACGTATACTTGCGAGGCACAAAGGAGAGCAACTCTCCTGTACCCTCGTCGTTGTTAAAGCGCATTTGTGCCAAATTATGGAGAAAGAAGTTAAACTGCGTAAACCAGCTTTTTAACGACGATTGTATCATCTTTGCAAATGTAGCTGCCGCCTCTGGATTGGACTGTGAGGGCAGCAACGCGTGCCTAACGTATGTTACTGCGTTTGAATTTACTCCCGGCATACCTGCTGTGGCCATATGAGCAAGGGTATGTAGCAAAAGGTCAGCGTTCTTTCTCACAATATTAAAAGCACGGCAACATAGGTCCACAAAGTAGTGGAAGTCAGTGGAGGGTTTGTCGCCGCCATTTATGACGTACGCCATATCGGAAGTAAGCACAAAAGGAGTGCGATCCCTGCCGAAAAATATAGATAATTAATGCTGCATTGCTAAATGATCGATTTTAAAGTTATGCGGTTAGTTTCTAAATAAATTATCACAATTTTGTTTCATAAACTTTTTTGTAAATGGATGCCGTATGTTACATACCTTTTAAAATTGCCGAACATCTGAGCGTCGCCTAGAAATTTTCCAAAGTCAATGTGGAAGAGATGGCCTGATGTTTTCAGCATAATATTGTCATTGTGTCTATCGCATATGCCTAGAACATAGGTCGCTACACTGTAACCGGCACAGGAGAGCGTAAAATTGCGCACTGCACTTTGATACTCTAGTGGACTAGGATTTTGTTTGCCCAGCCATTCGGCAATAGGTCTATCCTTGAATGAGCCCGTCAAACCACATTCCACTTGAATTTTTCGTAATGTTTCGGCTTCGGATACAAGTTCAATCATGCCGCTCTTGTAGCCCGTTGGCACGCAGTTAAAGGTAACCATTTTTAAATCAAGGCGCTCAGCAAGCCACATTTTATTCATAATGCGTATTAGCTGAATAGTGAGCATATCTTGCTGAAGATCGTCACCGCACTTTAATCAATAGAAAATGAAATATGTATAATAATTCGGTCCAGGAGAGAGATTAAATGCTCGTCTTACCTTAAAAATAGCTGGTAATGGTTCTGAATCCGGACCCACAAAGGTGATCTTTAGCGGCAATGTGTTTGAATTAAAGTAGCTGCAATTGCGCACATTCACGCCCATCACCTGCAGTTCGGGACCAAGAGGCAAACAAGTTGGATTGTCCAGTAAATCCTGATGTACTGAGTCCATGCCAGCAACTAAGCTCTTCTGTCGCATTGACTCTTTAGCTTCTTTTACTGATTCAGCTATTTTTGCAAGATTCTAGGTAATGGTAAGGATATAAGACTCAGTTAGATGCGTTTTAAAAAATGTCGTATTAACTTTACTAACCTGACACATGCGATGCTGGTGCATAAAGCTGGTAAGGAGTTTTTCTCCGCAGATGGACATAAGCGCACGCAACATCATCTTATTGCGTCGATAATAGCGTGCCTGGGTAATTTGTGACTCATCACACTCTTGATCCACAAGTGATGCACCAATTGAATTAAGCGGATCATCAGGCAAACTATGTACCAGTAGCCAGTACATATGATGAGCGAAACGAGGGGACTCCAGGCATTTGGATAATAGAAATCGCGATAGTGCTGACGCTTCATAAGTGTCGTGCTTCAGAGACTGCACCAATTGTGGCAAAAAGTCCACCAGCTGATCATTAGGCATATTGCCAATCCACTCAACAGCCTTTGCGCGTACTTTAGCATCCGGGTAGCGTGGTAACAGCAATTCCAGCGCCTGAAGCGGAGAGAGTGGCGTCCATGAGTGAAGCAGTGCGTGCAAATCTATAAGATTCGCATAGTCCCAGCTGTGTGCAGCATGCAGAACTTTTGCAAGCGCGTTTGGAAAGCTTTGCAGGTACAGACGTTTCTCCCAAAAAACTTCACGGCGATCTGTGGGACCAGGATAGCCCTGCTCTGCGGTATCCAGCAGTTCTTCTTGCAAATTAGCATCAAGAGACTTAAAATCGTACCTACGCAGAGAAAGCGAAAAAAACACTTAACTGGGCCTATCTCACCAAGATTTACACTTACCGAGGTGCAGGCTTGGCCTCTTCATGGTGCTCTGGAAACTCTATGCGGCCTCCGTAAGGTGGTACTTCAATGCTTAAAACCGGACAAAAGTCAGGATAAGGATGACAGCCACGTGCTGGCGCTGGACCCAGAAATTTGTCTGTGGTTGGTGGCCATACAGACAACAGATACGGTCCACATATCATTTCGCGCTTAAAATCAAACAGTTGTATTGAGCACCAGCCCAGTTCAGTTGTTACCTGACGCCTTTCGCCATTTATCTCTCCGCTTGGCTCGTTTTCATTAGCCGCTTGCTTACCGTATAGTACAAAGGTTAGTCGTGACTCACGTGGCAAAGTACATATAGGGTGTTTATCGAAGGACAGCCAAGCACTGAAGTTCAGACGCGGAAACAGTCCCCCGCTTGTGTCATTTGGGCAACTCAGTACATTGGGTTCTGATATAAGACGCGTGCCGTAAACAAGCTGAACGCACAGCGAATAATCATCATATTTCCAATTAGGCGGCGGTCTATGCAAACAATTGATGCTAACCACTATTGGTTTGGACACGCACGAAATTGGTATAGGTGCTGGACATTTAAATATAAATTATTGTTGACTACAAAACGTATGAATGCCATACTCATCTACTCACTTGTTGTGTATTCCACTGACTTGATAGAAAAGGCTACCCGAAATACATTTGCATAAAGTTCAATCAGTTCTTGCACAGCATCGCGAAGTCTATTGCACTTTAGCTTGATCTGCTCCAGAGCAGAGCGCGGACGAAGCTGCACCTCGGCATAGTCGCCATAATCGCTAATAATTTCTGGATTGTTCGCCACCGCAATTGGTGCATACTTTGTCTGCGTCTCATCACATGTTTGCTTTAGCTCCGCAATGCAGCTTGCGATTTCAACGGTGTCGATGGAGCCGAGCAAAGCGCAGATTGCTTTAACAGCTTGCACCACACCTGAACAGGAGACAACACTTCGAGAGTGTGTGTTAGCGACGGCAGACTCCAACTTATCGATTTCCGTCTCAAAGGTCTCAATGAGTATCATCATGTTGTCGTACGTAACAATAGGCACAACCTCGTTGGGAAGCACGTGCTCGGGCATCAATGCCGCCTCATGCTCGTCGTCACGCGCCGTGCGCGCAATGGCCTGCATATTGTTAGTACTACGAAGACACAGACCCAAATGTACATCCTTCTCCAATTGAAAATTATTATGCACGCATTCCAATTGACTAAGTTTCGAAGTAGGCGCCAACCACTCTAAGCGCCCTATTGGCTGTTAATAAAATAGAGATATTTGAATTCCAACAATAGTCATTTTGATGAAATTCCTTGATTTATTCATTCTGAAGAATCAGTATTCAGGAAACACTTAGCGATCAAAAACTTGTATTCTCAATAAATTTAATAAAAAAAATGAAAATATTTAGTTACTAACCTTGACCACGTAATCATTGACTGCGCCGTAGACTGAGCCTTCCAACGAGGCCAGAGCTTGTGCAATCACCTGTGCAACCACAGAGTTAACTGCAAGCAAATATGTTCAAAAGCTGTTTAATTAATGTTTTATAAGTTTTATGCATTCGCACTACTCACTGTCACATGTGAATGTTACAGGTGTCCCATAACCTTTGACTTGTTCTCCAGCTGATGATTCACTCACGGTTGGCGCCTGTAGCGTATTTAATGATGGGTGGACAATGATCTTAATGCTGGTGTCCAACATGTAGTGATAGTCGAATTCGGCTGCTATTATATGACCAGTATTGGTTACCGCGTCGTCGTATGGATATCGGGCACGAACTTCGCGAACCATGTTATAAAACTCAAGCAGCTCAGGATCGTCCGTACGCTGATCGCTGATCAGTTCGTACAGTCGCGTACACGTTTTTCGCCTATCAAGGACTACGTTTGCCGGAATGCTGTTCGAATAATTTTCTGATAAGCTCGGGTACAAAGAGGACAACTGTTGTGACTTATTGCTGCTTGCTGCGTCATATAGTTGCTGGTTGCGCGGTGGCAGTGGCGGTGGCGGCGAAACAGAACCCGTAACGGGGACTCTTATAACTTCATTTGGCGGTTCAACAGATGTTACAGGAGCAAAGAAATCTTGCCGCCATCCAATTGAACTAACATTCGGACTGGCAGCTGACTTGTCCCATCTGTTGACTGCCTCATACATCGGATCAGAATACTGTGTTCCTCCATCACTGTACAGGAAGTCAAACGGGTCATATTCTGCGTAATATGACGTACAGTCGGATTCACAGTCGTTGCCTATAAGAAGCGAGTGCATGATTACTTTAATTTATCTATAATTACAATGTACGTGTGAGTATATTAAAGAGTTTTGCACGTAATTATACAAATGCGGTCAAAGCATGCCACCTAGCCCTGCTATTTTCAGCACATTGCTACGTCGAGGCACTGTACGCCCCACTGTAGCCAAAAATAAAGTCGTCCCCAAACAAACACAAACTAACTGAACGACAGCAGATCTCATTTTAAATAAGTTTTGCGGGAAAATTCTTCAAATACAACGCGAACAAATTTAGCAAATCATAAGAATATTTAGCAAATCGTCACTAAATAATCTCCTCAGCAGATACAACAAACGTCTGGGTCTGGGTACTAGGTATCTGAAAGGTAATTATGTGTGTCTGTGCTGCATGGATCTCACTGTCCACGCTTTTCCGTAAAAATATCACACATTCTTGCGATTTCATTACGTCATTAATATAAACATTGTTAAATGTGTCTTATTCTAGGGTTGTCATTGTGGGAAAGCTATCATCACATATATTTTACTTCTCAATATTTCCCTCCTCCTCACAATATAATTATCAAACATTTCTGGTGTTAAATGTATACTTTTTGTCAGATCTTAGATTTGTATAATGATTGTGACTAAAAAAATTGATTTGTTAAAATTAACTTCTTATTTATAAGTTTGTTAGATCTATAAATTTAGAGGCGCCAAACAACCAAGTTGTACTTGTGTACCGTTTCGGAAAAGCTAACGTATTTCCCTCTTAACGCCTGATTCAATTTTATTAGAGATACATATTTTTAGTTAATTACGTAGAATTTTAGAATTTTAATTAAAACGTTTCGTTAGTCAAAAATAACTTAAAGGCCAGAATATAAATTGCGCCTGCACCATTTAAAGCAGATAGCCTTGAATTAAAAAGTTTTTAAAATTGTGTGTTTCAGTCTCGAACGAATGCAGCAAAGAGCTCTTATGTACATAATATTCACTAAGATAGAAACGTTGTAAAGAATTGTTTAAAACGTGACTAAACGTGATTGGGTCTTGAGAAATCGTGTATGGAAATCACACGAATACAATCCATGAAATGTTTAATAAAACAACAAGGAATGGAAAATTTATTTTACAACAAATTTATTGTTAGTCTTATCCATTTACACGATATATAATTTTTTAAATAATATTATTGTATGCTGTATCAGATAACTTGATGATTTTTCAAATAATAATACTGTATGAAATCGAAAATTTATACAAACTCAATCAAATTTTATATATATGCTAAAAAATTTTGAAAAAAAAGCGACGAAAAATAGTAATACGTATGTTTTTTTTGTCGAATAGCTCTCTGCTGCAGTTCTAGTGTAAATATACAGTGTTCCGACAATGGATCCACTGGGTAGGCACGATAAAAGACTACCAAACGTTAATAGGTGCTTATTATGTGAGCGAGTGTGTTTTAGTTAGTTCGTTTGAAACTTAAGTATGTGAGTTGGAGCATCTTTAAATCGTAACTGACCCTTAGCCCTTAGCTTTATGTCGTGAGCTGGAGACGTGTGTTAAAAGTGGTGGCTGAGTTCGTTTGTTGGTGGGTGTGGGTGTGAAGAACATAGTATTTCATTATTGCAGTAGAAGTAGTAGAGGTATTTGCATTGGAAATGTATTACTTTTGAGACACTGCAAGATAGAGAACAAAAAACATTGTTTAATTGAACTTTATTTAGAACTACAACATTTTATGGCTTTCCAAACAAGAGCAGTTCACAACAATAGAGATATAGGGTGCATATAATTTGAATTATGTGTATATCAATTCAATAAATGGTCATGGTAAATATTAATTATATAACTTAGTTACATAAAAAATAGCACATCGTTTTAATGTATTACTTAAACATATTTATGATTGTGCTGAAGGGTAGTGATAAGATATTATTTGGTAGGTCAATGTAAGATTTTACAATCATATCCGGCTGTTAAAAAAACGCAAAGAAAGGCTATTAAATATGCGCTCAGTCGGAAAGACATAAATACATACTAAATAAAGGCAATATTGTAAAATACATACAACTTTATACTACGATTTTTTCGAATTTTTTCCACCACTAAAATTAAACTAAAATTGTATTAAAAGAAGAAAGACTGGATCCTAGAAATTTCATACGCAAATACTCCTTTCATCCATAAATGGGAATGGAATATGGTGGAATGGCCATAAAAAGGTTACACAGTGTTTCTAATACTAACAATCTGCTTTAAATATTCGTAAATAGCATCACCTTTAAAAATCTAAAATGAATTATCGTAATACTAATAATAAACCAATATGCTTATAATTAAAACCAATAAAAATAATAATAAAACAAAAATTATATTAACAATAATCAAGTTTGTATTAAAGATTTTGAATTTAAAAAAAGCTTTGTATTTCTTTATAACAAACTTTTTAGGTAAGAGGAAGTGTAAAGCACGAAAATATGATAATAAAAAAATGAAAGAGCTTATGAAAATGCAATGGACTATGTGTTCATACCTGTGTTTTCGTTAAGCAAGGGATCAAAAGCATCCAATACACTGACTCGCGAACTACAGAATTAAAATAATAATTAGACAATTTAATAATAAGATTCTTTTAAGCACATACTCATCGTCCTGGTTTAAATCAATTAGATCATTGCCACTTCGTTGAGTCGGTAAACGGCTGCTGGATTTAGGTGATGATTGGCGACGCGTATTATCAATGACTGAAGAAGGGGTGCAGCCGCCATTGGTCACTGCTTCAATGGAATGTAATGTAGAGTGCGAGCGATGGCCAATAGAACTATTGGATGGAGTTCCGTGTGGACGTGAAAAGTCAACATGTGTACTACCTACACTACCAGGAGCATAAGAAGCACTAAGTGCCGGCGATGAATAACCATAACCTTGAGGAGGATACTGAGGAGGTAAATAAGCAGCCGAGCTGTTCACAACAGGCGCGGTATAAGGTGGTGCGGCGGCAACGTGGTTGTACCCATAACCGATAGTGTGGCTAGGCGTAACAAATCCTATAGGAGGATGACCGTGACTCAAATGATTAGGCATACTATAGAGCCTCTGGAGTTCTTCATTAGTTAGCGGCACTTGTCGCTGCTGTGGCGGTGGCTGAAAGGGCACCAATTGCATACCAGATGCTCCTACAACACTCCCACCTTGCGACCCACTGTATTGTTGGTAGCTTACAGGAGCGTAATGAGCAGGAGCCGCCGCGACTGGTCCAAGTGGCACAAGAGCTGTTTGTGGATTTGTTGATTGCATTTTCTGTAAGTCCTCGATCAGTTTTTCAAAAGTATTGGAGCTTTCTGGCTGCTTGCTCGTTGGGCTAGCAAAACAAATCAGATCACTCTCCGTTGGTATGTGAGCTGGAGGTGTGGACGATCGCTCCACACTACTGCCACGCATGGTCACCTGGTGGACCTCCGAATGGCGGCGTTGCGGATGGTACGGAAGTGACTTCTCTGAAATGTTTCCATGTGGCTGTGGCTGGGATTGCAATGAAGCATAGTAGTCCTGAGATGGAGCTCCACTGCCACCTCTGTTGGCACGCTCATAATGATAGGCGGTGCCGTATTTTTTGTGGCGTCTATAATCGTCGAGCGCTTGTTGTTCCAAGCTTAGCGCCGTGGCCTTGGCTAAGTCGTCCTGGAATTGTTTGTCGTAGTCAACTTCAGCTTGATTTGACATTATCCAAACCGAAAATAAATATTTTTCGCTCTTGTTGGGCTTCTGTTAAACTGCAAGAAAAATAAAAATGAACAATTTTGTGGTTTGGTATCGCCTGAGCGTTTATCACTATTATCTCGTATTTCATTTTGCGATAACAAAATGTCGCGATAAAAAGATTATAATGTGTAAGCCGTGACATTTTGTGCATTGCAACAATAACGAAATAATGTATGTGTAAATTAATAAAAATGTAGGTAAGTTAATTAAATCTTTAACACTAACCGACTTATAACGCTTAAAAACATTCAATAAAGTTGTTTTTTGTAAAATTAAGTCCGTTCTAAATAAAATTAACTACAATAAATTGTTAGAAGCGATAATTCATCTAACAGCTGTTTACGACACTTGACTACAATCTCTTTTTGGAAGAACAAAATTTAATGGGTCTTGAAACAAAAAACTAAATAGATACAGCGGTGACAAAGGTTAAGGCCGAAGCCGCAATCAATAAATGACACATATTCACATAAATAAATAGTATCGTTTATTTATATTAAAATACATTTATAGTACACATATAGTATGTATTTAGACACGTACATGTGTACATAATATCTAAAGTCATATGCATATATGAATGTATGTGTGTGTACGCATTTAAAGAAACTGCGGCTACGCCAGTTGATAAACAATGACCAACAAATTATTAATGGCATTTTTTTATATTGTTTTATAGTTATGCTTCGTTGACTTCACAGCTGTTGTTGCTTCGCCAACTTACCTTTATTTTATTAAAATATTTTCGTAGCTTGCTCTCTTTGGTGCCACTACAAATTTCGAATAAGGGAAATTGTAGCTGAACTGAATTTACTAACTAGTTAAACGTATTGTTAAAAAAAATTAAAATGATTGTCGTAAGGCGCTGGGGCCTCAACCTACATCCTACGACTGTATGTACACACATAAAAGAACGGCCGCATATGCATACAAACTAAACAAAAAATAAACAAATTTAACTTGGTGTATATAAAGCACTATTTGTAGTCCATGTGTTTTCATTTCCAAGATAGAAAACTCTGTATTGATTTAAAATTTTAAGATTTTCGTCGATCTTGTTTAATAATAATAAACACCACGGAAATACACAAAAGGGAATACAACAAGCCGATAGTTATCATTAAAAGTATATGTACACACCGATATATCATAAAGCTGATATATATTCCATTTGTGTGAACATTGGTTTTTTTTTAATATGTACACACTAGCCACAATTTGCCGCTGTTTTAAAAGTGTAACTTTGCTCTCGCTAAATCAAAAAAAATTTATAGTTAATTGTCGATTGTTAGTTGTCAATAACTTATCTTACTCCAAATTCATTCTATAATCGTATATTTCTGAAAACGACGCTTTGCAGTACCTAGCATCAATGAACAGTTCATCCTTTACGCATATGCATATGTACATACATACACACATGTGTATGTAGTTTAAATGGTCATCCATCATAGCTATGTATGTATATATTTTTATAGGCTATGTATTTAATATTCTTTAAATAGCATTTAGAAATAAAAAAAAAGGAAAACTTTTTTTTTATCCATCTTAAGAGGCATATATCATATTTATTCATATTACATCTTAAAAGAAATTGAAATGGTAAAATATGTGAAATAATAGAGCACGGGCGAATAACATTAAATTCCCAATTCGTGCTTGTTTATTGACCATATGTAAATTACTAATTCTATCAATTATTTTAAAATGTGACAATAAGCTAAACTTGATTATTATTGTTTTGATTCATAGCCAACTTTTTTGAGTCATCGTCTAGTGCTAATGTAGTCCAATAATCCTCTGCTAATTTCACGGGCCCATTATACATTCTTCGATAAGATTCATCAATGCTCTCATCTAAAATTCTCTCAACAATATTACAACCTTGTGGCAGTGTCGCTTGACTGTCGATTAATCGCATGTTTGTCACCGCACCGCTTGTGTTATAGCCAACTCCCACTCCTACATTCAAGGCCCCCATCCTACATAGCATACATTTGCTTTGGCTAAGCTGTTGCTTTGTGTTATGTATACCGACTCGATCCTGTGTTAACAACATACGCTCCTTAGATAACTGAGACTCCTGTTCACTTAATTCTTGGCTACGTTTGCTTAACAATTGTAGCTTAGCCTCAAGCAGATGCTCCGCCTCGCGGGCTTTGTTTTCTGCTATCTGAATTCGATTCTTTGCCGTACGGTATGAGCTAGCTGCTTGTGCCAGTTCGTCTTCCCTTACATTTAGAGAATTTTCTTTGTCCAATAAAAGTCGTTTGCGATTTTCCAATTCACGCTGAAGTTTATGGCAACGGTGGCGCTCTTCATCCGCACGCTTTATAGTGTCCTGGGCCACTCTGATTTGTGCTTCTAAATCTAAACGCTCCTTACTGAAATCATCTTGCGCATGTAGCTTGCGCTCCATTTCAATTTGACTGCGCTCAAGTGCGATGCGAGTGCCTTCCTCCTGCAGGTCATTCTTTAGATGCTCTATTCGTTTTTCATCGCGCTCTATTCGTTCGCGATGAAATCCTTTCTCTTTTTCAAATGCAATTTTGTCGGCTTCCAGGCTCGCCATTCGTTGTCGTAGTTGCCAGCTCTCCTCAGCAGAGTCCTTTGAAAGACGATTGAGCTGGTTCTCTAACGTGCTGACCAATTCCATAAGTCGACGCTTCTCGTCCTCTGATGTTTCCTGTTGAAGTTTGAGGCGTTTTTCGGAATCTTCTAGCAATCGCTCGCGCGCATCAAGCTTACGTTCTCGTTCTTTATTTAGTGTTTCCAATTTCAAACTCATATCATCGCGCAAACCTTGCAGACCGCCGCTAAGAACCTCTAAATTATTGGAAGTGTGCCGCAGTATCTCAAGATAATTTCCGTTTTCTTGCACAGCTGCAAATTCAAGTAATTTTGACTGCCTTACAGCTTCGATTGTACGTTGATGTTCTCCTTTAATTATAGCTATGTCAGCTTCATGAGCACTGCGTAATTGGCGGACTTCGTTCTCGTGTGCCTGCTTTAAAGCGGCGATATATTCTGCATTTTCACTTTGAAGATTTTGCTTGTCTGCAAGTAGATTTCTGAGCTTTTCTTCATAGTATTCCTTTTGTCCCTTGATATCCATTCTAAGTCTTTCCTCAACCGCCACAACGTGTTCCTCCAATACTTTGAGTTGTTTCCTACAAAATATATTTGATTTTAGTATAATTGAATTTCTTTTATGACAAAGTGTAGGCCACACTTACTTGTACGAGCCATCAATTACTTTGATTTCGTTTTCATAGTTGACCTTTATATTGGCCAACAACTCCTGAAGTCTTAATTTTTCTAATTCGTTTCGTTTCATGTCATTTTCTAGTTGCAGTAGTGCGTCGTCCTTCGCTATGCGTGCATCGTTTTTTTCCTGGGTAATTTTAGCTGTGTCATTCTCAGCAGCAGTTTCCTGAGTAGCATCCGATTCTACACTTGACGATGGCGGTAGTGCAGGTGCAACCAGGGCAGGCTGTGCCATCATCAGTTGTATGTGAGTGTTAATGCGCTGCTGCTGAATCTTTATGTGCTCTTCCATTTGCTGTTGCCTTTTCAGCTGCTGTTGCATGAGAGTTTTAAATTTGAGGTCCTGTTGCTGCAATAGAGTCTCTTGCTTGCGCTGCATTTCAGACAATACCTGCTCCTGATTTTTAATTTGCGACGCTATTGCTAAATGAGACTCCTGCTGCTTAAGAGCTGCAAGAGCATTGTTACTTTCTAGATTCATGCTGTTCACAAGTAAAATATTTTCCACGGTTGATTGTTGTGCGGTTGCTGGCGGCAGTATGTACAACTCGCTGTGTTTATCCATGTCTAACACAGCATCATCCGAATCTGGCATTTGAATAATTTCAACTGCGTCTTTTCTAACTGGAGCTACTTTGGCAAGTCCCATCGAACGCGGAGTCGCAGGCCGATCTAGCTCTGAAGCAGCCGAAGGAACAGTGTCTGCAGTATCCACACCTAATCCCAACCAGTCAGCTGTGCTGCCGCGCTTTTTCGACACTGGCGTTGACATACCTGACATGCTGGCATTGTTTTCTTTATCTCGGCCAAACAGTCCCAGAGGGTCTGGTATCATAGAAGCAGATTGAGCAGAGCTACGCCTCCCAGTCGATGTTTTCGGACGGGTTTGTGCATGCACGTTTGAATTTTCAGTTGTGGTATCCGTTGACTGTCGAGATATAGGAGCTTTTGTCACTAAATTTGTGGCAGTGGCAGGACGTTTAGTTGCGTCGTTTGTGACCAAAACGTCACCTAAAATATTTTTCTTAGGCTCTATAGTGCCAAGTAAGTCTTCCAAAATATTTTTTTTTGCAGCACTTTTTGGTCTTTTGGGATCAAAACCCAAGTCGACGTCTTCATCGTCGTCGCCAGTCTCAGTAAACGTGGAAGGTTTTTGCTTCACTTTATGCGTCGTGCTTGTAGCTGCAGGCCTAGACTTCATTGGTCCGAAATCTGAGGGGCTCAGTACATCGGCTTCTGTTTCTTCTTGAATGCCAAACAAGTCCTCCAATTTGCTTTTTGTTTTAGTTGGCTTGGATAATTTTTTTGCTACTCCACCAACAGGGTTTTCAAAGAAGTTGTCATTATCCAAGCTATTGTCACTTAGCAAATCAGCAAGTGGATCCTCAACATTAAAGTTCATAATTGATTAAAAAATTTTCAGCTTTAACTCAGGTACACAAAATGTACTAAAAACCTCTTTAAGTACATTTATACTTCTGCTTATTAAATCTATGCCTCAAGCATATTGTTTCTAAACAAAGCGGTTGCTTAGTAACAATATTTTTTTTTTCTTTTTAGGGTTGTTAAATTTTTGAAGTGTGTAAGCACTGACTGTTCGATGAAATCAACGGACTCACAAAGCTCTCTTACCGCCGAGCCTATCTATAAATCAGAAAAGTTTGCTTTGAAATGACACTCTGAGTGTTTTCCACGCGCTGAAAGCCTCCTATCTTTGCATTGTTCGTAATAAAAATATAATCTAAATATTTTTGAACACATGGTAAAATAAGGAAATAAAGATTTAGATGTGCGTGAAAGAAGTGTTACGCGGAACTTACTGAGTTTTTTATGGGCTCGTAGATTTGATAAAAAAAAAACCTTAAACATTTAAACGTTCACCACTAATTATATTCATAATGATTAATATTAATGACTGAGGCTGACAAACTGTAAAGGCGGAAGATAGATTCGCTCAATGTACGCTTTTCTCATTAGGTATTTCAACTGAAAAATCCATCTAAAAAGAAAAAAAATCAGAAAATTGTATTACTTTTGTAATTACACTGGGTCCCAGAGAAAATGTACGGTTATCCTAGCTCTTATAGTCTCTGAAATTTAGGTGGTCGTACAGACCGTCATGGCTTAATCGTACTCGCTATTATGATAAGTATTTTGGTATAAAGGACTTGGGGTCTGCCACGCTTTCTTCTGTCCGTTGTAATAAAAATAACTATTTTTAATTATATAAAGTCCTAACGTGAGTTTAATTTAAAACACCTATAGCTATAAGTACAGGGTAAAAAATTCTTTTATTTACTAACAGTTATATTATAATATGTATAATTAACTAGCTTAGGAACTAAGAGCGGTGCTTTAAATTAAACTCACGTTAGGACTTTAGTAAATACTAGATATAAAATTAAAAATAGTTATCTTTATTCAGTTTAGGGAGAACCCCACCAGCTGCGGAGGTAGTTAAAAAATAAATGCTCCGTATATGGCCTATGAAATATAGAATTGTATGAAAAACAGGAAACTTTCATTATGATCTCTTAAGATTGAAAATTGTTTGCCGTCCAAAACTCTTCGATATAGTAGTTCAATTTGGTTGATCTTGACAAATGTTTTTATTGCAATTATAACAAGATTTTGGTAGCCATCCTAATATCAGCTAGATTTTATGTGGAACGCCCCTTCACATGTAGTACACTAAACACATATGTATTTTTTCACATGTAAATGGAAAATAAAATATGAACCTAAAGCGGTGCTTGCATCAGTAGCCGCTTGGTATTCGCCGTCGCTGGTCAATTTCGTGAATTTCGAAAAAAAAAAAACCTCCAGTGCAATAGAACAAAAATGGTTATTTCTATGTTTTAATAGTTTAAAAAAAAAAACTTTTATCATGCCTTTAAAGAAACCCTTCGGAGCATTGTGTTTCCTATCAATACTACTGCAGACATTCCAAGTCTTAGACGCACGCAATGATTTCGAAGATCGATGCAAGATTCAGGTTCGCGAAAATGGCGCTTTGATTATTGAGCCTGCGCCAGACAAAAACTTGACCCTCCGTTTAATGGGGGATACTGCCAAATTAATGTTAAACGATGTCGATGTAGTCAAAAATTTTAAGCAAAGATTTAACAGCGTAGTGCCACCCTCTAGAACAAACATGGAACCTCTATCTATAGAAGCGCTAAAGGAGCTGTTTCGCGCCTTAACGCGTGATCTCAATCGTTTGGCATTACGACTAACTAATTTAAAAAACAGCACACAAAGGGGCGGTCCCAATCCACGCTTGCTACTTCGTGATTTACGCCGCGTGCAGCGCGTGAGCCGGGCTATGACAGCTCTGGAGCTGAACCTCGGCACCGATGAGTGCAAATCTGATCCCTGCAAAAACGGTGGAACCTGCTACGATGACTATAAGGATTTTACTTGCGTCTGTGCAGCCGGTTGGCAAGTAAGTACTACAGGGCGTCTCACAATTCAATCGAATAAAGGGGCGTAAACGTTCATATCTTCTACATTTTCTGTATATGATTTGAAACTATTATTACGCATGGTGCATTTATAATTGCATAATTGGAACTTCAAAATATATTTGATTGCCACATTTGGTTAGAATGTCTTCATAAACAGCGAATTATGCCCTGAAATCGTTTTTATAACCTGTACCTTACAAAGAATTTGCTCCAGCAGCAAATGTATGTTACTTTGCATGCTCCAAATAGGAGAACGTCAATAAGCTCAAAAAAACGTAATTTTGCAGAGAATGCGTTTAAAGTTTTCAATCGACCCCAATTTTTCAAATACAATTCGTTGAAAAAAATGAAATAAAATAACGGCATATTCTCTTCTCACACGGAAAGAATTTATGATATCAATATAAAATTTTTACACAATTTAGTTTTTTATAACGAATAAATCTTCATTATAAAGTTAAAAGCGCATTTCTAAATTTTGACACTCGTCTCGTAAGTGAGTGATAATAATTGAACTTGCAAACATAAAATCCTTTATTACAACTATAATTTTTATGATTTTTTTTAAAAATATAACTTTTCTTTAAAGTTAACAAAATAACAATTCAAAAAAGGGCAAAAAAAGTTTTAAAATGGTTAGGTAACATTTTTCAAAAATTAAATTAATATTTTCCGGAGCTAAATAAATGAAATATTATTTAATAAACTTTAATTACTTAAATGTGCCCTCACCTGCTATTTAATGTCTTTATTATACGCCCTGGCATTGAATCTTTTAACTTTTGGAGTAAGGATACATCCAATTTCGCCCACTCCTTCACAATAGCCTCCTTTAACTCCTTCAATGTACTAAATTGTCTTCCGTGCATGTAAACTTTGCTGGAAAGTATGCCCTCAAGGTTTTCTATAGGGTTTAGATCTTCACTTTTTGCTGGCCATTCTAAAATCGTGATTTGTTTTTCATCAAAAAATTGTTTTGTGTACTTCGAGACATGGATCTGAGCATTGTCCTGTTGAAAAGTCCATGAATATCCATAATATTTTTCTCCAAAATCAATAGTCTAATTCGTCTATTAGTTGAACATATTTCTCCGAGTTCATTTTGAACTCTTTCCAGCATATACAAATGCAACCCACACCATAAGCGATCCTCCTTGGAAATTACGTGACATTTTGACCTGCTTTGGAGCCCTAGTATCCCTATAATAATATTGATAGCCTAGATGGCTTACCATCTGAATTAAATTTTTTCTCATCACATAAGATAATATTTTGCCACTCTAAGTTCCAAAACCGATGAGTTTCTGTAAATTGCATTCGGGCAACTTTATGCCGAGGGAGTAGTTGACATTTAATTAGCCTTTTTTCGTACGAAACGTTTTGATCAGCCCTCAAAAATTGTTGCACTCGACGCTTTGATACAGGCAGAGCCAGGCTAGGCTTCTTATACGTCGCTTATCGCGTTCTTGTAGAAACGGTGGGCGACCCGTGCGAGACTTTTTCCCGTGATTTTCGGGAGCTTTTAAAAATTGTTGGGTTGTGAAATAACTTCTGTTCACTTTGGTAGCGATATTCTGTAGTGGCATCCCCATTTCGCGACTTTGAGACATTCTATTGAAAAAAATTAAATTTAACATATGAAACAGCTGAATTTCACAATAACCTCACTTTGAATGTTGGTTTTAACAAAAATGCAAAGAAAACAAATCAATTTGATCCTCTTACGCTCTTCAAAGATGCGATCGACTACTAATGTAAGCTCAATTATTTCGTTCAGCATTACGAGGCGCGAGAGCTTTTATGAAGGACTAACAGAACCTAAACTTTTTTGTTCTGAACTTTTTTATTGCGAGCAAGGCGAGCTTTTTGTAGGAATTTCTGCACAAAAACAAATAGATTAAACTCAACGACAAGGCTCTGGCAGCAGATCATAAGCATTAAGCATAAGGTGACTTTTTTCGCATACCTTATGCATACATATGTGTATACATAGTATATTACAGAAGAAGTTGTCGTTTATTTTATTATATTATACATACATATATGCTGTTCCAATAGGGGAGTTTATTGCCAAAGGGGGTGTAAATAGTAAAGTTTTCACCACATATTTTGTTGCATTTTTTCCATTTTGTTCATTTCTGACAAACCAGATACATGTATTCATGACACATAGCCCTGCTAAATTTCAGATAAAAATATTAGAGGGTGTAGCTAAAATGTGGCAAATTCTACTAAGGTCGTTTACCCTTTGGAATATTTTCATGATTCAACAAACATCATTTGCTCAGGAACTATTCCGGCGATTATAAGACTCCGAGATCTAGCATTTCATACAGGCGGACAGACATACATACATACATATATGGCTCAAAATGTAAAAATTTCACGTCCCCTTGCTTTTAAACTACACCAATATTTGACTATAGGCAATTTTGGAAATAAGTGACCACAATTTTTGGTAAGCTGAATCATGTGTTTGTCTAATGAACTTAATCGTCGCGGAGCCCTCACCCCCCGCAATAGATTAACCGTGTTTTCTTCCACACCCCTCAACTTGCCCTTTATACTTTAAATAGCTTTATTGACGTATCTTTCGATTTTCATCAAAATCGATTCAAATTTATATATATATATAGGCATAAATATCGTTTCGCACCAAAAATAAAATTTTCCAATTGGGAAGTTCTTAAAAGGGAATATACAGGAATACAATTTTTTTCGAGAAAAAAGGTACAGGGTATTACACTGTCGGGCACGATCTCGACTATATTACATTTTTATACCCTGTACCATATGGTACAAAGGGTATATTAAGCTTGTGCAAGCCGAAAATGTATGTAACATATAGAAGGAGTCGTCGGAGACACCCCAAAGTTACCTAAAATATATGATCAAGGTGAATAGAGAAGTCGATATACCCATGTCCGTCTGTCCGTCCGTCCGTCTGTCCGTTTGAACGCCTAGATCTCAGAGGTGGTAAGAGCTAGAGTAACCAAACTTTCACATTAGATCCCATATTATTCCATAGGAGACAAGTTTATTCTTTTTTTTTTTGATATCGGGGATAAATTATATAGCTCCCATATGGGTGTTTGAGACGACCTCGACAAAAAAAAGCTTTTAGATGGATAATTCGTTTGTTCATGAAGATATCGTAACCAAATTTGGTATTTAAAAGTTTTTATGGTTCCCACGTACTGTACCAAATTTCATCAAAATCGGTTGACTATATCATATAGCTCCCATAGGACCGATCGGACAAAATAACTTTTTTGAATCAAAATTCGCTATATTTCGTTTTTTAATAAAGATATCGTAACTAGATTTGGCGTTCGGAAATTTTGTAGAGCACTTAAGCAATGTGCCAAATTTGAACAAAATCGGTTGACTATATCATATAGCTCCCATAGGACCGATCTTCCAAAAAATCGATTTTTGAACTAAATTTGTTGTGTTTCGTTTGTTTGTTGAGATATTGGGACCAAATTTGATATTCGTGAGTTTTTTATAGTTCCTAAGCACTGTACTAAATTTAATCCAAATCGGTTGACTATATCATATAGCTCCAATAGAACCAATCGGTCCAAAAAAAACGTTTTTTATACAAAATCCGATGTGTTTCATTTGTTTGTAAAAATATTTGAACTAAATTCAGCATTCAGATCTTTTATAAGTTATTTAATCACTGTGTCAAATTTTATTGAAGTCGGTTGACTATATCATATAGCTCCCATAGGAACGATTAGTTAAAAAAAAAATTGTTTGCTTAAAAATTCTTCTGTTTTTGGTTTTTTGTGAAGGAAGCTATTGCTATTGTAAGCTAGTGGTACAGGGTATCCCAACGTCGTCCGCGCCCGACTTTACGTACGTCATTTTTTAATATTTTTTGTAGGGTAAAACATGTGAAGACGATGTAAATGAATGCTTTGACTTATTCGGAACGGATGTAATGGGCTGTATGAACAATGCACAATGTATTAATACACCAGGCAGCTATCGGTAAGTTTGATTTTTTAGAAAACTTGTCCGGATACTACTCATGAAATGCATTTTTGTTCAGCTGCGTCTGTCGAAATGGCTTTACAGGCTCTCACTGCCGATTACGAACTAATATTTGCCTATCAAACCAGTCGACCGAGCTATGTGCCCATGGAACATGTGTGTCTTCTAACAATCCACAGGGTTATGTCTGCATTTGTGACCAAGGGTGGACATGGGCTGGCAATAGCAGCACTGCTAGTGCGGCTGCCTGCACTCAGGACATAGACGAGTGCGAACGAGATCGTAATCCTTGCCACAATGAGTGCATCAATCTGCCGGGAAGTTTTCGCTGCGGGTCCTGCCCACCGGGGTATACGGGTAACGGCAAATATTGTTGGGACATTGACGAATGCGCCTCCAGTAATGGTGACTGCAGCCAAAACCCGCTCGTTGCATGCATAAACACGGAAGGGTCCTATCGGTGCGGCCGCTGTCCTGTAGGTTGGACTGGGGATGGTCGAAACTGTGAAAAAGCCAAGTCCAATATATGCAACGGCGAAAATATTTGCCATCCCAAGGCGATATGCGAGTATATTTCCTCTACAGTGGTCTGTAGCTGTCCCACAGGGTTGTATGGACATGGATATGGACCTGAAGGTTGTACCCCTGATGAAAACCGCGTTCCTTGTGCGGGTCATCTTTGCCAAAACAATGGTACATGCGTACCTAACGGTCGCGGTACGAGCTGCTTCTGTCAACCCGGCTTTACAGGACCAACATGTGCACAAGCGGACCAGTGCCATCCAAGTCCATGTCACAACGGTGGTAGCTGCAAATTGCTGCCAGACAACAACTATAAGTGCATCTGTGTGACTGGATACACTGGCACCAACTGCGATAACTTGCGTCATTTTTGTGGAACCGTACTACGCGGCGAGTCGGGAACACTGCGCTACCCACCTTTGGGTTCGAACGTTTACCAGCCGGATGAGCGATGTGCCTTCATTATCAGAACTACGCAAGGCAAAGTGATCAATCTAACTTTTAGCGACTTCGATTTGCAACCCTCGGAAAGCTCAGGCTGCACCGCTGACTTTCTGCAACTGCATGACGGAAGCTCTTTAGCAGCACGCCTTATTGGTCGCTTTTGCGGCAACCAGTTACCCCTAGGAAATGGCAGTGTGGTTTCTACGCACGAGCAGCTGTTTTTGTGGTTTCGCTCAGATAACGCGACGGAGGCACGTGGTTTCAATATAACATGGCGTTCCCAAGAGTACGTTTGCGGTGCAGAGCTTTCTCTTAAGCTAGCCGACTTCGGTGTTATACGCTCACCTGGCTACCCAGGAAATTCACGTCCTTCTCTGGACTGTCGCTGGTTGTTATCTGCACCATATGGCAATCGCATAGTACTTCGCTTTTACGATATAACACTAGGGGTTGGTAGTGAAGTCAGCAACGATACGCTGATAATTCATGACACCGATCGTCAGCTCTTTGTGGCTACGGCCAAGCAGCTGGGTCAGCCAACGCCACTACATAGCTCTTCAAATGAAATTAGAATTGATTTTCATACAGACACCTATCGCACCGACAGCATGTTTCAACTTCATTACGAGGTGGTGCCTGGCATCCCAGGCTGTGGCGGCACCTATACCGAACCTAAAGGATATATAAGCGGCTTTATGAATGCACCCGTGTGTCTATACCTAATAGAGCAACCTAGTGGCACGCAAATTCAATTGAACTTTAATAAACTTGATTTCTTGCAGTCCGCAGATTGCAATCTGCAGAAACTCGAGATTTTTGATGGAAGTAACAGCGACGCACCTTTAATAAGGCGATATTGTGGGCAGCCCGACGTTCTGGAACCTCTCTTCTCTAATGGAAATGTCGTGCTCTTGCGATACGAATACGCGCTGCATGGCCTAGAGTTATCAAAAAGCTTTGATCTGACTTATACTCGCTGTGAGTGCCGCATATCTTTTATTTATTAATTAAAATGCTGAACTGATTCATTTGTTGTTTATGTATTCTTAGCTTGCAGTGGTGTTTTCGAAGATACCCAAGGAGGATTTATTGAAACGCCAAATTATCCACAGCCATACTATGAACATATGTTATGCACCTTTGAAATAGTTGGTCCAGTTAATACAATAGTACAACTGAACATAATAGATCTTTCCATTAGCGAGACTCTAAATTTGATGAGTCAAGATGAGTCAGGCAGCCAAATCAGCTTTGATGAATCAAAACAAAACTATTTGGATGTAAGTAAACACGTTAGATTTGTTGACGTATTTTTTTTAACGCACTCAATTAATGATAGGTTGAACTATCCAAGGAATCAAAAAGACGTTTCTACAAAAGCGTAGCGAGTACGGAGTTGGTTTCAACTAACAATCATGCGCGATTGGTATTCAATGGTGTCACCAATAAACAAAATAGACGCGGAGTACGAATCGAATACAGTTTTAGGCATTCAGCATGTGGCGGAGTTCTAGTAAAGAAGTCTATGAATATTCTTAAGGCAGTTAGTACCCCATTTTGCCAATGGATACTTATGTCGCCTGGAAGAAAACGTGTTAAAATAACAGCACAATCTCAGCAATGGCCTTTATCTATAACTGTATTCGACAATAGCACAAGCAACGAAGGAACTTTTTTAACAGCGTAACAATAAGTGCCTTTTTTGAAAAGGATGTTAAGTTATTTATTTTCTCATATTATTGTAGCCTGGTGAACAATAATGGAGAATACAATTTAGATGAAACCTATGACTTTGATCTTTTAACAATTACATTGAAGATCACACAAAACGCGCCTATGCTTAGACCGCTACATGCATATAGTACTTTTATGTTGGAATATGGACCACCAGTGGACAATATCAGTTAGTAAAATTTACTACTACACTAAATGATCTAAGTCCCTAATAAAATAAGTCCCTAAGATAGAGCTGCGAAAGTACTATTCACATCTTGACTTTTGATGAAATAAGGAATTACCCGATTCCAAGACACTTAACAACATTCTTTAAAAATCATTCTTTGACTTCTCATAAAAACTTCATTTTTAGAAAACATTCCTTATCACCGACACGGAAAACCCTTTCCCATTGTGCTCGTACCATCTCCAGCATATAAATACAAAATTTGAAGCAAATATTAACTTTGGTTTGCTTGAAAAATTGGTGCACTGTCACGGATGTCCTTTAACAAAAAAATTCTTCCATATTGACTTATTGTACAAAATTAATAATTTTCATGGTTTTCCTTTTTATTTTGTAGCATGTGGAGGCAGTTCTAATGCTCGGTTTGGGGTTGTAAAATCACCTAACTGGCCAAAAAGTTACGATGCATCGCAGGACTGTGTATGGATAATAAGGGCAGCTTTGGGCCACCGAATCGAATTGGTAGTGCAGAATTTTACATTAGAAACAACTTCATTTGCATGTGTTGATGACTTCTTTGAAATAAGGTTTTATTTTCGTCATTCAAAGAGAAGAGTTAATACTAACTATATTTGCTTTTTAATGTAAGGAATGGCGACATGGCATTATCGCCGCTTATTGGTCGCTACTGCGGGAACCGCATACCACCTCGGATACCTTCCTTTGGAAATCGACTGTTTCTACTCTTCCACTCGGATTCTTACATACAAGACATCGGATTTTATATTACCTGGCAAATCACTGAAACTGGATGTGGTGGCAAATTAAATTCCCACGTAGGATCTATCCATTCACCGCACTCCATGGAAGGCAACATTGGCGCCGTTGCCTGTGACTGGCAAATTAGTGTTGCCCAGGGTGCCAAAGTATCAATAAATCTATTGCAATTAGACAACAATTTGTGTAATGGACAATTATCCCTTTACGATGGGCCAACCACTCACAGCCCATTACTTCCGCTGCAATGCAATCAGCCCGGAAGCAAGCTTTCGTTTACCTCAACCACCAACAAAGTGCTAGTGCGCTACGACGTCGGCCATGATTCTCCCGATAACGTAAATTTTGTACTGGACTATACCACCGACTGTCACATGATATTAGATAACATGCAGGGCGCTTTTGAGTCACCTAATTTTCCCGAGAACTATCCACCGAACATGGACTGTACATGGGATATACAAGCCAAAGGCCGCAACAATCGGTTGCAAATAATTTTTTCACATCTTAACGTGGAACGAGCTTCTGAAATTAGCTGTGACTATGACTTTATAGAATTAAAAGATATGCGAGGTGAGCAAGTAATTAGTCAGCGACGTCTCTGCAACAGCGACGATCTCATAACAAGCGAGGGAAATCGATTGGTAGTGCAATTCACAAGCGACTCTTCAACCCAATTAAGTGGCTTCCGAGCGGAGTACAAGCGTGTTGGATGCGGTGAACAACGTCAGGGTTATAATGGACGTATTGAATCACCAAACGCACCCTACAGTGTAGATCTTGACTGTGAATGGTACATCATAGCTGCTGAAGGCCAACAAGTTCGCCTGCTTATAAATGATCTACACATAGAAACATCTCAACGAGACTGCAGTGAAGATGTATTTACTGCAGCTGCAACTCACAACCCTTCATCTACGCTACTTTCGAGCTGCCAAGTGGAATCTGCAACTCAGACCATCACATCTCCGGCAAACACGATGTATGTCAACTTTCGCAGTAGCAGTACTCGGTCACGGAAATATTTTAAGGCTAGTTACGTATTTGTGCCGGCCATATGTGGCGGCTTTGTAAGCAGCAGTAGTGGAATAATATCCACCCCCAATGAAGATGGTAAAAAAAATGGTGGTCTGGAGTGCGTTTGGATCGTGGAAGTAACTGAAAGCTACGGAATCAACATACAATTCGAGCACTTTAACTTGACTGATTCACCCAGTTGTAGAGAAGCGTTCGTTGAACTAAAAATTGTAAAGCCAGATGGGGAATATTTCTTGGAGAAAGCTTGTGGCACCCAAAAACCGTTAATTCGTACAGTACATGGCCAGCGAATGAGTGTGCGCTTTAAAACGAATGACAGTAAATACTGGGGCAGCTTCCGAATGCGTTACACACGTCAGTGTGGCGGCTCGCTAACAGACCGTGGTTACATTAAGTCGCGTCTGGATGAAGATTGCAGTTGGTTTATCGCGGCACCGGAAGGTGCCAGAGTTAGTCTTAACATTTACAATCTGGAGTGCACATGCTCAACAGTAGGAAACTGTACAAATGGTCTTCGTTTGTTTAATGGGGACGACGAGGTTCAGCTATATGAGTTTTGCGAAGAACATCAGGTTAACGTCATAATACCCGCAAATAATGTAAATATTTTAGCTAGAAATATAAATTTGCTAGCCCAATATGAAATGGTTGACAACTCCTGTGGCGGCAACATCACATCTGCGCGTGGCACGCTTACCTCACCCAACTATCCAAGCACATATCCATCAAATATTGAATGTGTGTGGCGCATAGAAGTTCGTGCGGGTAATGGACTGGAATTAAAATTTGAAGAGTTAGACCTTCCAAGATCGGAAAAATGTAGCGAGGACTATGTAGAGGTTCGTTCTGGCATAAGTGGTCCATTGCTGGGCTTGTATTGTGATAACAAAGTGCCCAGTGAATCGTTATTAGCTTCATCTCAAGTGTGGATTAAGTTTCGCAGTCTTCCAGAAAACACCGGAAAGGGTTTTCGGCTACGGTGGAATTACGGTGAGTTTGATTTAAAGTACACTCAATAAATATGCACGCATAATATTAACCAACATGATTAAAAATATGGCATCTTGATTTTTAGTGCACGACAACGAGCTAACAAAGTTGAGTGGTATAATAAATTCACCTCCGACGATGGCGGTCCGAAACGATAAACTGTCCTATGCCTGGCGCATTTTTATGCCACGCCAAATGGTAGTCATTCTTTATTTTAAGGAATATAACGCTGGATTATTGGTAAGCCAAATTTTAAAAGCACGGAGTCTTCAGGCAATTATGCTGATAAGGATAAGGCTCGGATAACGGATTAATGCTTACTGCATTAGTTAAGGTAAACGGGATGCGCCCTGCCGGTGGAGCCTTAGGCTATTTGTCCTCCGGAATGGCCAAAGTTCTAACGTACAACTATCCGTTCTATAAACTTTGGACTGGTTCATCCGCAGCATGCTGACATCGTTGTTCGTTTTAACTGTGTAGTGCCAAAGTAGACAATGTCCGCAAATTCGTTCATTATACCACCGGTAGCTATTGAGTATGTCTGTATAATTTCCTAGATATCATAGACTACAAAAGCTGGGGACACCAAATTTTTTGAAAGACATTTAAAAAAAAGTAAGGTCTCAAGAAATCGTCCGTTTCAATTTTGCGGCCCTCCTAAAATGAACCGATAGGATATACCTATTCATATAATTAAAAAATAAGCTACAACTTCACATATATTTGGGAATAGTAACTGCAAGGAATAATATAAATGAAAAAGATTTTTGATGCTAGGGATTTTTTATACATTGTTTAACAAGACAGTTCATAATATCTAAAAAGATTTAACCCGTATTGGTTTAAATAAATTATTGTTTGTTTTGATATGGTCTGGTTTTACAATCTGTCATCTAGCTCTTTGACGGCTTCGATGACACAGCCCTTGCAGTAGCGATTCATGCTTCACCGTGGGAATTTACCTCCAGCAGCAACGTTCTCTATCTAAAATCAAACAATGCCGATTTCGATCAATTTTACATAGAATGGCGAATCCTTAACGTTACAGAAGTATCTTCCAACTCAACTGTCAAAAGCTCTGAGTGCAATGAAGTTTACACCTTAGCTCATTATTCGCGAATGATGCTGAAATCTCCAGGATACCCTGCAGGTTATGCTACCAATTTGAACTGTGAGTGGACATTTAAGCCGACAGATATTACAACACATGCCTACATTGAACTTTTCGATGCCAGCCTGGAACCGATGAGCGAGTGCCAAGCAGATAGCCTTCGCATACTAAGCTCAAACAATATGCTTGATTGGCATGAGGATCTACGCATATGCAATAGTACAGAGGCATCTTTTATAGTACATGGTACTCCAAACCTTAAGGTACAGTTTAAGAGCGATGAATCCATTAACGGTACGGGCTTTGCTTCTGTTATTCGCACTACCTGTGGTTCAAACATGACCGACTCCGTTGGAACAATTCTAGACAGCCATATTCTAAGGTCCCCCAAAAATAATTCGACCTGCGTGTGGCACATAGAAGTAAGACCAGGAAGACGAATAAACATTAATATTGACTATGCAAGCAGTCCCACTAACACTAGTTGCGAGTACTACGGCCTTATCTATGACGGTATAGATGATCGGGCGCCCCTTCTACCCAACGGAAAGTTTTGCAACCAGATTGGCTTTGATACCACATCATACAGTACCAGCAGTCATCATGCGTACATCAAATACTCTTTGGGAAACAGCAAGGCTAATCCTCTGCAAAACAGATGGAACCTGACCTACCGTGAGTACAGCATTTGCGACGGTGAAGAGCGTTTAACCCACCTCTCAAGCACACTCAACATTAGCTCACCCGGCTACCCTTTTGTGCCTAACCCTCATACTGACTGTAGTTGGGTTGTGGTGGCTCCACCAGGGGAGACCATCACGGCGCGTTTTGTTGATCGATTCGCAATGAACATGTACTACTGCGCCAAAGAGTACGTGGAGTTATACGATGGTTCCACAACTTTGTCACGCCGGCTGTTACGCACCTGCCGAAAACCAACAACGAGCTTCCGCAGCACTGGCAACGTGTTGCTCGTGCATTATCAGTCAGATATTACGGAACCGCGTGGTGGCTTTCGGTTAAACGTTTCTCTTAGCAGTTGTGGTGGTGAATACTCTGACTCAACGGGCATCATCAGTTCAGAACACTACCCAGCACTGGGTGCTTATCCCAAACCCGCGATATGTGAGTACGTGATTCATCTTCAGCGAAACATGCGTGTTAGGCTTAATTTCAGTGATGTGCATTTGCCATATGATGCGACCGCAGAAGCGAACGCCAGAGATCGCATTGAGATTGTTGACTTGTCAGAAGAAGACGACTTAAGCCCGACGTATACTATTTATGGCAACGATAGTTTACCATCCGCATTTATATTTAATAGCTATAAAGTGGTATTACGACTGATCACGATCAAAGCAGTCAATAGTTATCGCGGCTTCAAGGTGCAGTACGAACGAGTCTATAATACGTGCCATCGTGAGGTGAAGGGTACTTCCGGTGAGCTTCAACTACATCCGCGTGAATACTCTGCAGTATATACTGCTTGTCGTTGGGTTATTACAGTACCAAAGGGACAAACAGTACGCCTCGAGATTACAAATCTCAAAAGCGTGTCTACCACAAGACCTATGAACACTAGGTTTGTATTCCGAAAAAAATAGGTTCCAAGAAAATAATGAGTTTATTAACTGCATGATGTCAAAAACACCTTTAATTTGTGATCAGTTTCCATCAAGCTGATCATTTCATACATTCAACTTTCATAAACAATAATCCTACATTACAAACATGCATACCATACCTCTGATAGATTCCAATTACGACTTCGGATTTAACACTTCACTTTGTCGTCAACTATTCACTTAATTAACTTAATTAGCAAAAACCAAATTTTTCAATTTCACCCTGTACCTTAAGCATTAAAGGCATGTTTTGTTTGTAAAAATTCAAGTTCTCTATTCCAATTTAATTTTGCTGTTCACTAAACCCCATTTATCATTATTAATGCCCACTTATAATGCCCCATAAGACACAACTCTATTTCATCCATCTTTCTCTTATCTCTTGTGCTGTGCGTTAATCTCTTTATCATTCTGGATAGAAGCTCCAATAAAAATCATATATTTCTCAATTTCTTCGTGTGATAGCTTCTTTTATGCGACACAACAGTTTTTCATTGCATGCAAGCTATTTCAAATAGCCAGACATTTAGGGAGAATTGTATGTTCGGGATGTTCTGATTGTTGCCACCGTCATACTATTAAATGTGATTTGACATGATTCCATGATACACCTGAATTATAAAATTGAACAAAAGCTTTTAAAAAATGTTGACAATATATCATGTAAGGTCGTGCAACATAGAGTAGGAGAGGCCGGAGGACAAAAGAATTTAATATAGACCTGTCCGTCTGTCTTGGAGATTATAAGTATAATCAAACTTCAAATTTAGAAATTCATGTTATATGGTACAAAGGGTATATTAAGTTTGTGCCAGCCGAAAATGTATGTAACGTACAGAAGGAGACATCGGAGACCCCCCAAAGTTACTCAAAGTATGATCAGGGTGACAAGAGAAGTCGATATACCCATGTTCGCCTGTCGGTCTGTATTAACGCCAGAGAAGGTAGGAAGTAGAACAACCAATTTTTTGGTTAATAATTTCAGAGGGCCTTGTAATTAAAAAAAAAAGGTTTTAAATGGGTAATTCATTTGTTTATGAAGGTATTTCAACCCAATTTGTGCTTACAAATTTTTCTTAATCCATTTTGCTAAACAACCATTCATTTTTTTTCGTAGTTGATCGATCTGTATGAACTTTTTTGTATATACTACTTTTTAACATTAATGTTAGCTATATCTTAAGTTATAAATTACCATTTTTTAAAGATCCATTATATTTCAGCCGCACGAATTTACCAACGCGCTTTCCATTGGTACGACTTCCACAATTTTCATTTTTTAACGATGGACCCCAATATTCCAAGATAACCGATTTCAATCTGTCCAACTACAATGGAAGTGGAGTTTTTGAATCAACGGACAATATTATGGTGGCCAGATTTGTATTGGGAACGGCTAACCTGGGCATTACCTTGACTGCTCGCTTTACTTCTTTGAAGTCCTCACTATGCCCACCCGAGATAGGGCAACAGTCCAGCGGGTCACTGTCAATTAATAGTCTAGCAGGATTGCAAAGCTACTGTTGCTTGGTTAATTTCATAGTCAAACCATCCGAAACACTTACTTTCACAGTCCAAGAGTATCTCTTGCATACCAAAGGAGGAGCTGCCGTTACCATTTCAAACCAATTCCGCATGCCATTTAAAATTATGTACATGAACGTAACTAACTTAACAATATCAATACCCGAAACATCGGGATATATAACTATACTGCAGACCGAAACCATCAAGCTTAACCGCTTTCAGGCCAGTTATAAACGACATGATTGCGGTGGTGTACTACAGCTCGACGAAGGCATAACAATTGAGCAACCAGTTATTTTACCGGCCTTTGATTCAGACTATGGTGATTTAGAGTGCGTATGGAGGCTTCGTAGCAGCTACAGTGAAGCGGGTTCTTATGCTCTGTCTGGTAACATTAGCCTTAGCGATAGCTGCGACAGAGAATATCTAGCAATCTTAAGCGGTCCACCAGGCTATGCTGTTACCGAGGCGCGGCTTTGTCGTGGCATGACCCAGCTAAACGCCACTTTGCTGAGAAAAACGGAGACAACTGTGTTGTATCATGTCACTGCTTACCGACCTCGTCAGAGTCAGTTTAGCCTTGTGGCCAGCAGGTCTCTTGGCGGCACCATAATTAATGTAAATGAGAAGCCCAAGGGTCCGATACAAATCGATGCCAAAAGCTATAAAAACAATATGGAAATCATTTGGGAGTTCACAGTTATCAGGGCACTTGCAATGCAGGTGGAGTTTGTGGGACGCTTCTTTATCGAAGACTCTGCGAATTGTATCAACGATCAACTGCAGATCCTTGGCTACCTGGATGATCTCTGGCAGCCTGTGGCAACGCTCTGCGGTCGTGAACTTCCTGATAAAGTGCGGGTTCAAGCACCACGAATGCGTATTATTTTCCGAACTAATGGTGCCATCACTGGCGATGGATTTACATTTATTGTATCCCGTACTTGTGATATAACACTGCATGTGAAGCAAGAACTACAAACGCTGTCAAGTTTAAAGTTTCAGGATGACTTTCCAGACCAAATGTCTTGCAACTTCGTATTTACGAACATCGCCACTAGCCAACAGCTTATTGTACGAGTCAAATCCTCTTTTTCCAACAACATATTTTCGGAAAGAATTTGCAGGATCCCTATATTCAAGGCCTATAAAGAAGTTGACGGCAGAGATCAGTTAATCGGCGATTTTTGTCCAGAATTTGAGGTAAGCGGCTTTCGACGACTGCGCCTTCAATACAGTAGCTCTACGGGGCGGCATTTCGAAATACAGTATCAGCTGCATAGTTGTGGTGGAAACTACAGCGCGCCGTTTGACATTCAGCTTCCGCAAGGTGAGTCAGCGGATACCTACGCAAACAATATACTTTGCACGTGGCAGGTGACGGCACCTCCCGACCACGCAATATTATTGCGTTTTAAATACTTCCACATGGAGCCAAATCAAAACTGTCAATACGATTACATGGCTATTTACAAGGGCAATATTAAGAGTACGGAGCAACGTGTGTCTTTACTGTGTGGCAACCTGACGGCAAGCATGTCATCCATTCTTGTGGATAGCAATCAGGCACTTATAGTGGTTCGCTCCGATGCGAGCGCCACATATAGCGGGTTTTTCGCCAATGTTGGTTTTACTTTGAACTGTAATGAGCGCCTGCAGTTAAGCGAAGAAAGCCCTCAGATGAGCTTGGTGCGCCATTTAAATATAAATGGTAGCGATGAATTACTTTGCTATTTTCAAGTTACTGCGCCGACTGATCATCGTTTATACATGGAGTTGAAACAACTACAGTTGAATGACAGATATTGTACCAACTGCAACTTTTTGGAAGTCTTCGACAGCGTGGCTGCTTATAGCACCAGTATGGGAAAATATTATGGTCTGGCACCCAACGTTAAAAAGCTTGTGAGTTCATACGAAGATATGCTTCTAAAAGTAAATGGAAACCATGCTGGTCAGATCAGTTTTGAACTAGATTTGAGAATGGAGCAAACTTTTTGTGGTACCACTGAGTATGAGATTGGCAAAAATGAGGTAAGTAGTTATTTTGAAAATAAATAAATAAGATGACTTAAAATATATCCTCTGCCTCTACATACTATATATCAGCATCTAAAGAATGTCAAATGCCTCATTGTTTAAAGCTGGGATAAACCAATATAATTTTTTTTTTTTGAAGGTATATTTTAAATTCATACTTTCAGACAATTGACCTTAGAGAGCCTGCTGAAAGTGGCAGCACACATTGCTCGTGGCAATTCAAATCGGATAAGGAGCTTGAGATTGATTTTATATGGGTAAAACTTCAAGACGTTTCGCAGGTATCAGGCAAATGTGTCGAATACTTGCACATCACGGGATCTTATGTAAGCTTTTCGTCATGACATGCTATTTGTCTACTATATGCGAAAATGTTTTGCAGTTTTCGAAGTTTTACTGTGGTCAATTCAACAATAGTCACTTGACAATGTCCAAATATACCAATCACAATGTAAATGTAACATTCCATAGAACTGGGTTGGACAATTCTACGGGATTTCACATTGCGATTCGTCAGAGATCACGTAAGTATAGTAACCAGTTTTCCAGCATACCAACATTTCATGAGTTCGAGTGAGGTTTCATATTTCACACTCATTGCAAAAATATTAATTTTAATGTATTAACAATTCATTTCGTTAATTAACAAGTCAAAGCCATAAATTTTCTAATAAACCTACTACACTTCTTTTATTCAATTTTGTTTTCTTCTATTTGGATTTATTTCAGCATGCAACCGCAACTACACCGAATTAAGTGGATCTATTCTTTACGAAGACCTAGGATCAATTGCAGCCAACTGTACCGATGAGATCCGAGTGCCCAATGGATTTTCGTTAACCCTTTACATATCGTTAATAAGTTTTGATGATTGGCAAACAAAGACGAAATTCTTAAATGTAAGTCCTCACCTAGTGCAAAAAAAATTGATAAGCTTTATAACTAACTTTGGCAAGAGTAGATTACGGACCTGCAAACGAACCGAGTTATCGCCTACATAAACAGTACGCAATACTCTAGTACAGCCAAATTTACATCGACAAATGCAGTACGAATTACCAGTACAGAAGCGCTATCGTTGGAAATGTTTTACTATGCGACAAGCAATAGTCTTCCAAGCGGTTGTGGTGGTAACATTTCAACTTTCTCTGGAGAATTGTCAAATCCGCCATACGAGAGCCGTAACTTTTCGGAGTGTACTTGGTTTATTATGATACCACCCGGTGGCTCCCTGTATTTCATGTTTCTCGGTATGTATCCCAAGAAAAGGCCTGCCCGCAAACATTGGTTTTATTAATTTATTTTTCTTTATGGAAATAGATTTTGATATGGGCTCGGAATCCAATTGTAATCTTGATAATATCAAATTTTATGTACAAAGGCCAAATGGTGCAGAAACATTAAGTAGAACCCTTTGTGGACAAGAAAATCCCCAAGATTTCCATGTACCAAGCAATCGAGTTCGCATTGTAGCAAAGAAATCTCCAAATTTTGATGGTAAAGGTTTTGCAATTAGATATCGACAAGCTCTTGAAGATTCCACTGATTTAGAGCACATACATAAAGAGTACGTGTAAATATATTATACTTAAAATTATTACCAATAATATACAAAAAAAAAAACGGACTTCAAAAAGTTAAAAACAGTAAAATCTTTTAAAACGTTGTTTTTATATCTCGTATTAGTAAAAAAGTTTATGATATAAATATAAATTGGTATTTAAAAATTACGGTTTGAAATAGCATAAGTGATTGACTTCTTTAATTTGGCAAATGTTTCCAGGTAATTAACTAATAACTTCATGTCGCTGCGATAATTTATTTTGCCGGTATCTTCAAAACATTGTTTAGCTCGTCTTAATCGATTATGAATCTCTTCTGGAGTCAGAAGTTCTGCACCAGAGAGTTCCAAGTTCGTCGAAAGTATTCCTGATAGCAGCGCTGCATGTGCATTTTTAAATTGAAAATTGTAACCGAAAGGGGTTTTAGGGAAACCCGAGTTACGATCTACAAGGATTGTGTGCGACATATCCCTTGGTGCTTGTAAGTGGAATGGTTTATCTATGTAAAAACTCAATCTAGGCTGTAGAAATAATGAGAATGATTAACCAGAAATGTTATGAAAGCATAATTTGGACTTACAATTGATGTGGGAACATGTTCCAACAGATTGAAATCGACTTGTGGACGCAATCGAATCAAAGGTGCCAGTTTCTGTTCAACGATTGGTAAATATTGATAGCCTTGTTGAGTGCTTCGAAATCCAGGATGATGGTTTAAGAGAGTAAAGCGATATTTTATAACTTCAGAAAGTTGGTACGAATTAACTTTTGGTAAAATTTCATATAGAAAAGTTGCACGTAGAGTTTCTGTCGTTACATTATGATAGGCAGTACCCATTGGTGACAAAGGGAAATCTTGCCATGCTGATACGTCCTGTATGAAAAGTAAGCGACATGAAAATGTTGCGTATTCAATAAGTGCCTTGTGAAAGGTTGATGGAAAATAAATTTGTACGGGCGTAGACGCATTTGCTGTTTCTATGCGTTCATTAAATGTGTCCAAATCTGTACTGTAGTCCATTTCATTAGTATGAGTTCCGCTTAGAAAATATGCGCGCTTGTTTGCCAGTAGTTCCCACTTCAAAAAGGGTCATCGAAGGTTCTATGCGATTTTTAATAAACTATCGATATTTACATATCGGCTGCTGAGAATGTATACAAGGTGACCGTTCTGTTTAATGAAAATAAATACTAATTTAAAAGATAAATTAAATTCACGAAAAATAATCAAAAACAACATTACCATTTGTATTTATAAGGCAGTATATCTGCGTGCATTGATTTAAGCACGGAGCCTTTTTTTAGCTGCATATTTTCCATATACTATCTCAACGACAAACAAACAAATATACGGTCACATTCAATGTTTGTCGTGACAAAAAAGAAACAAGTAAAATATTTTATACTCAAAAAGCTAATACCTAATAATTCATTACATGATAAAGTAATTTAAAGCCATAAAAGAAAAATTTACTTGCTTGTTTATTTAATTATATATACATATATCCATTGGTCTAAACTAGAAAAAAATCATAAAATTCAATCAAACAAGCATAACAATTAACTATGGACGAAGATGTCAAATCAATGAATAATGATTTAAACGCCGCTTTAACGAACTTGTCATTATCCGCCAAGCTCTCTGAAGGCGAATTGCTTGGCCGTAAGCAAAATCTGGCGATGCTTATAAAACTGCATTTGCAGCAAATTCAACATACAGTGATAACAAAGAGGCGTCGTGGGCAGCACCGTATGCGCCGACGTATTCAATTTTTACGTACCCTTTTTCTTAAACAAATGATGGAACTACAATCGAATTATTTGCAAATGTTTACCATTTTGAGGAAAAAACACGATTGGTTATCAACATCCACAGTCCCAGAGAGCATCTGCGACAAGAAGTCCAAAGACAAGACGGATTTTTTTGAAAACCTCATGCCTCTTCTTGATGACGAAGATTTTTTGAGCACGTTTCATATATCCCGAAGTATGTTTCGCTGGCTTTGCTTACATCTAAAGCCATTTGTGTCTCTTAAGCTTGGTTCGGAAAACGTCGTGATATCACCAGAGAAATGCATTGCTTTAGCTTTATATATTTTTGCAAGAGGCGATGCCATTTCAATTATATCCGAGCGATTTGATATGCCCAGCTCTTGCGTTTTAAAGGCCCTACGAATTTTCTGCAAAGCTGTAATATCGCGCTTGGGGAAGTTCATGAGACCGCTACCACACAGTGAGGCGGACTGTGCCAGAGTAATTACTGGTTTTCAAAGAAAAACCAGGAATCTTCCTGATGCTCTAGTTGGAGTACTGGCTGTGCTATCGCTCACACGAAGTGATGGTTCGCCGTTGCGCGTGGAGTTTCTTTTAGATGACCGCATGCTCTTTCGCGAACTCAAACTTAGTGACGCCAATTCAGAACCACTTTCACCAATGTTTAGCAAGACTCCAAACCGACTAACAAATCTGCCAGCGCGATGCATCAACAAGCGTATGGTACCACCTTTTGTACTGGCACCTGTCCATCACAATTTTCCGCTGCGACCATGGATGCTGCAGAGGTATTCGGATCCTCTTTCTTCCCATGAATATGAATTTAATGTTTCTGTGGAAACCCTTCACAAACAAAGTTACTGCACTTTACATCGTTTAATGTCCCGCTGGCATTACCTTGCTAATCCACTTGTAACTAGTTTTCGCACGGCATCCAACATAATCACAGCCTGCTGCATACTACACAACCTTGTTGAGGAAATGGGCGATTTATTTGTTGAATCCTGGGGTAATTCTATAGATATGGAAGAGTTTAAGATGAAACCTTCTTTCGAAACAAATGATTCAAGTAATGAAGCACAACTTGCGCATGAGTTACGCGATTTCCTAGCCCGCACAATTCATTCGACTGAATCATAGCCATCTATTAACATTATAAACATATATGTACTTAATTTGTATTGTGTATTGTAATAAAAATCCATTAATTATACTTTGAAATTGCAAATTTCTTTTATTATCAAATTGATAAAGTTCAAAAATAAGTAATTTAGTACAGACGCTGGGGTGGACCCATTGACGACTTGATGTGCAGAGAACGCACGTTCTGCCAGTTCTTCTTCAGCAGAGAAACCAAGAAATTGATAGACAAGCTGATATTGTGCACGAGCTCGTCGTGTTTCATTCCAACATGACCCACAGCCACAGACAGGCAAAGAACTTTCTTCATCTGGAATTTGATGGTAGATTTTACTTCCTCGATCTTGGCCATCATGGACTCCTGATGCGAAAGCAAGCCAGGGAACTTGCCAGCCTTGTTAAGACCGGGTCCCAAAAGACGTGGGATTTGCTTAATCAGCGATTCAGAGGCGAGGAAAGCATCATAAGACTTAGCAAGCTTCTTCACCAGTTTTTTGTTCTTGTTCAGCTTCTTCAAAGCTTCGGCGTCCATGTGCTCTACATTGTTAGCCTTGGCTTCATCGCAATGCTGCTGGTCACCTAGAACGCATACCTTCATCTTAGGGCGTGGAATATGCTTCAATCTAAGATAGACATAAATAAAAAAAAAATAAGCATTAAAGTCAAATTAATATACCCTAAAAAATAAACCTAACCAAGACGTTTTATGAACAATTTAATAAAAACTTACATAGCTCTCAAGGAGCACGAGCGATATCAAAAAATGACTTATTTTAGGGCGGATTCATTTTGAAACCTACTCAATTTGTTTTTAAGACCCTGAGTGCAGGTCCGTCAAGCCACACACTTGACTTCCTGACGCAGACAGTACTCACGACTAGCTGTGTTCATACGTGGATGAGACACATACCAGAAAAAGAGCTTGTACAACGTAGGTATTTAGCCAACGTACTTAACAGTGCCAGAGAAACGCTTGTCCTTTTGGGGATCATAGTTCTTCAAACCAATTTGCAGTTCCACAGTCTCCAAGAAACCACGCTTCTTTTTGAGTGAGTTCTCCAAAATACCGCTGACACTCTCGTAGAGCGTATCACGTGAAACTTTAGTACTGCAAAAATTAAATATTAATAGTTTTACATTCACATAAACAGAAGGAAAAAGTTTTTAAAAGTTTTGTGCAAAAATTGTGAAAATGTTTGCAACTAATACATAAGTTACAAAATACAACACAACAATCACATTTATTTTTGCAATCATTTCCAAACTGGATATGGGCATTAATGGCTCCAAATAGTTGGTTTCTGATTGCCCAATGTACAAAATTTCATACACTCCATTTAATACAGAATTTTGTCAAAAAAATGTATGCAAAACTTTAAAAGATACTTTAAAGATGCTTGAAAATTTGTAAGATTAATTATAAAAAATACATACGCCATGTCTTGACTTTACGCCTGCCGTATCACGAAAGAAAGAGCACACATCAAACGATTATGCATATGGTACCACTCATCGATGCATTTATCGGAACCAGTATTGTGTAGCGACAACGAAAAAATAAAGTGCTATAAAGTAAATAATACCAAATCACAATGATGCCAATTTAAGAATTTGTTTTATATATATTTATAATTTAGGAACAAGAAACTAATTGTTTGATTTCCTTACCCAAAAATAATTGTAATTAAATTTTTTTTAAATTTATAATGTGATTGTATGATTTTGTAAAATTACAATTTTGGTATATTATATTCGGTATTACTTATATTTTTGACCATTTATATTGATATTCGTATAAAAATTATAAAAAATAAGCAATCGCAGTAAAAGCCGTATTCAACACTTGCCTAATGCTGTTTGTTATTATTTTGTTGCATATGTGTGGCAACCCTTTGATTTTTATTTAGTTTCAGCTTGTAGGTAATTTGTCACGAAAACCTGTAATGTGTTTTGAAAAAAAATCTCCAAATTCGGGTCAAATGATTATGAATAGTTTCAATTAATGTTAGTAAACAAAATTATAAACATTCTTAATACTACGAAGTGTTCTCAGCTGCCAGAGAGCAGCAAACACTGCACCTGTGTTGGTAGTTGACCGATGTTTTTCTTCTCATAAATCTAAATCTTGGCTAAGTTTGGATGCTTGCGGTCAAATTGTGTGCCTTTAAAATATGCTGATAGGGAGCCAAAACAGAAACTGTTCTTGTCTGCGCTGCGTAAGAGTTTCATCATACCTCATATTGCAATAATTGGAAGTTATATAATTTATCCAAAAGTGCGTCCATTGATTTTTCAAAACCAACTCTCTTTAAAAGCGGCAGTGTTACAGCTACGGCCATTGTAGATAACTATAAATTCTTAAATATTCAACTTGCCGGCATTTGAAAATATGGCACGTGCAATCATTGAGAGTAATGTAAGTTATTTTGTTAGTTTTAGTAAAAGTAATTTATTACATTATAAATTGTATTAATTTTTCAAAACATTATGCAAATATGAGTTTTACAATTACTGCATCTAAATATATAATTCATGTACATAATTTAAAACTATATTGCCTAAGATGATGTTTGTCTGCAATTTGAATTAGGTTGCAAATAAATAGTCTTCTTATGCACATACATACATACATATGTATGTATGTATATTGTATGTGGGTACATTTTATTTTGACGATGATGTCATTTTGTTTCGCGCTTTGTTATTATATTAAAATAATTATATATTGAAAAATAAGCACTTTTGATTCTTAATGAATATTGTTTGATATAGTAAAGCATCAAATGATTTTAACTACATACATACATATATTGTTACACACAAAACCCAAAGCTCTTAAGAGTAAAATTACTGCTTACCATGGAAAAGAGGTTTACTCTCGAAAAGATCAAGTGTTGTATTGTATTACAGTAATCTATGAACATTAATGGATACTAAAATTCCAACATGTTTAGCCAGCTAGCTAATTGTGGTAAATATTCTACATTGCCTATTAAATTAAAATTAAGATTAAAAATTTAATTTCGAATAGTTTTTGTTGATCCTAAAAATATGTCGAAACTTAGTTAATTTAAGAGCACAAACGCTGCGAGCAGCCGCTTATTTACTCTTAACCATTAAAGATACTTTTCTATCGCATAATATGCGATAAAGAGAACTAACGCTGATTGCGGTAGTGTTAGGCTCCACGCGTCAACTTCATTTCAATTGGAAATCGTGCGACTCAGCACACGGTTCGTCGGGGTTGCTTTGAACTTGTCCGGCCTTTAAAAGAGTTGTATAAAATAATTATACAATTTATACATACTTATCTGCATTTTAAATTTTACAAAAATTGTGAATATAGTGCTTTCAAATGACGGAATTCGATGTAAGTGTTTTGCTAAAGCCGGCCTCTCTTTTTTGTATTTATGGATAAGTTCTCTGTTTATCAGCATTTTTACGAGTAATAGTGACGTCGCAATAATATTTAATAACACAGAGCTGCGAAACTTGAAGGTCAGCATTGTAGGTTAAGTTCAGTTCAATATCGCATGTTCAATATGAAATCAAAAACTCAATCAGGTATTTATGTAGTATATGCATAAAAAAAAAAGAGCATTTAAAACCCAGACAACTTATCAACACATGATGCGCGTATGTTAACCAAGGGTCAACATCTGTATCAGTCATAATAATTGAAATATCATAATAATTTAATTTAATTTAAAAATGTTCACAATACTAGCTGAAAGATTTGCATGGCTTTGTATTTCGGTAAACAATCTTTAAGATAAGAACCAACGAACTTTTGGTATATGCAAATACATCCAGCCACAAAAACAAAAAAAAATTAGATAAGGAAACATATGAGCTGACTTTTTATACGAAAAAATGAAATATTTATATTATACAAATATGTGAAATTTACATTAAACTGAGGGAAGTGTAGCTTACCATATAATCATGTTCCTTATTCTATGTATGCCATATTTCGAAATTTTAAGAAAATCTAGTCTTTCTTGTAGTTTATACCAATCGCTGTGGGTGTTGCTGCAATTGTCGCTGGAGCACTTATCGTACATTATTTCATCAACAAAAAATCCCCAAAGCCTAGAAGAGAACCCAACCGTACAGCGCGCTTGCGAACTCTAGTCGATCCCAATGACAAATACCAATTGCCACTAATCGAAAAAGAGGTACTCAGTCATGACACGAGACGATTTCGCTTTGGTCTACCATCTAAGCAGCATATACTTGGATTGCCTGTGGGTCAACACATTCATCTCATTGCAACTATCGATAATGAGCTAGTCATACGGCCGTATACACCCATCTCTTCCGATGAAGATGTGGGCTATGTAGATTTGCTTATTAAGGTGTACTTTAAGGACACTCATCCCAAGTTTCCCGCTGGTGGTAAGATGACACAATACCTTGAGAAAATGGAGCTTGGGGATAAAATTTCATTCCGCGGACCATCCGGACGACTGCAGTATCTCGGCAGTGGTACCTTTTCTATTAAAAAGCTGCGTAAAGATCCGCCCAAGCAAGTCACAGCTAAACGGGTCAACATGATAGCCGGTGGATCTGGTATTACACCAATGCTGCAGCTTGTTCGCGAAATACTCAAGTGTAGCCATACTGATAAGACCGAACTAGCACTATTATTTGCCAATCAGGTGAGTTGTTGAATAAAACATAAAGTTCTTATAGTTTTCGCCACAAATTAAGTTATTTGTTGCAAATGCTAATGCTAAAGAACCCTTAAAAAAATTTATTTATGTTGAACTTGTTGTTTACACTTTACAGAGTGAAAAGGATATTTTACTACGGAGAGAGTTGGATGACTTTGCTAAAAAGTACCCCGAACAGTTTAAAGTTTGGTACACCGTCGATAAAGCTGCTGAAGGTGAGCTGAAAACCTCTGGATTTATCACTTGACAGCACGTCTTATGATAAAGCTGTTGTGTTATCCTTGGCATTAATTTAGCCTTAGAATAAGCAGGACCACATTATCAAGATTCAACTTGAAAAGAAATGTTAACGTCAATTTTGACAAGTCCCAAAAAATATTTTATTTGCAATGTCTAGCTAAGATACTAAACCAAATAGCTGGTACCAACTTAAGAAATAGTAATTTTTTTAAAAGCGACAGTTTTTGACCAGCTTGCAGTATTAAGTTAATATCATTACAAACACAGCCAAACATCTATTATGTTCAATTCACTTTGTATCTGCCACTTGTCACATGCTGCTCTTAAACGGATGCCCCGTGCGGCACACGCGCGTTTCATAGCCTGGTCCTATAACACTGGCTATGTGAACGATGAGATGATGCGCAAGCATCTTTTTCCACCCAATGACGATACGCTGTGTCTGCTATGCGGGCCACCGCCAATGGTCAACTATACGTGCATACCGGGTCTGGAGCGATTAGGACATCACGTCGAACAACGTTTTAGCTATTAAAGGAAGCCATTTTAGAGCAGCACGATCCTTTGAGTTTTTGCTATGATTTGATATACAAGGGAACTGTTTCGCCAGCAGGTATATTAGGAATTTTGTGATAATTGTTTGGAACCATTTGAAGCTACAAGACTAATATGATTATTAACAATAATAATGTGTTCTTTTCTATTTTTATTCAAAAACAGGCTGGACTTATAGTGTAGGCTTTATCAACGAAGATATGATAGCCGCTCATCTCCTGCCGGCTGATGATTCAACTATTGTTCTGCTATGCGGTCCTCCGCCTATGATTAACTTCGCATGTAACCCGGCTCTAGACAAACTGGGCTACCATCCGGACACACGATTTGCTTACTAGAACAGTAAAGGGAAGCAATGTTGATATTAAATGTTAATCCAAAAGTTTGCATTTGTCGTGTTTGTAGTAATTTGTAACAACAAAGAAAACACACAATAATTCGCTGCATTAAAACACATAGAAAATGCATACACCAGCTGCTTAAATTCTCAATGTCGAGTGACGTAAACGACAAACAGAAACTTGACATTGAATTTAAATTTTTGTTTGTTTTTTAAATAAAAAAAAAAAATGTAAAATACTCTCGTTTTCAATTTGCCTTTTGCTTTGTGTTCGTTGAACCGTTTATTGAAAAGTTTGTGCTTGACGCTGGACTCTCTCTATGACCAATCAATCAATCGTCACTTGCAGTTCAGAACAAGGTGCTAGTAAGGGAATAAATCAAATATTTAAGAGTTTTCTTAAATCCATAAAACCATAAATTTACTTTAATACGATTTTCTTCAAAGGCAGAAATATCAATTAAAAGTAGTTAGTTGCACATTTTCTTGTGCAAAGTCCATAACTTGGCAGGCGTTACGTTTTGAGGAATAAATTTACATAAAAGTGTATTGTCACAAACTCGTAGTTGATGTTTTCTCCGTGTAAAACGTTTTTAGATATACAAATAAGGATTTTGAATGGATGCAAGTTATGAAAATGCACATAATTCCCAATCAGATGAAGTAACCCCTGCAACAATTGTTTTGTTTGTTTCATAAATAAAGAATTTATCCTCGTATGTCTTCTACCACCGTAAGAACCTTTTATAAGTATGATACTGTTTTCTGATAGAACGCTATTATTATTTTTAATAGTTGTTGACTCAGTTGTCGACCTTAATATATCGCATTGGGTCATCCTTGATTTACTTGCCGTTAAGCTCAAAATTGTGCTATATGTGAGCTCTCTCTCTAATTTTGTTAAGGTTCAGTTTACGCTATGAAAGACAATGGAAAAATTAATATTTAATGTTAATAAACATATTGGAATTGGTTAAAAAAACTGTTTTTATTTTTTTTTTAATTAATGGGTTGTTTGGGCTTTTAAAATGAAGTGCATAAATGACTGATTTTTCAATCACATGACCTAGATGATGTTAGAATAAGTATAAGTTTTATATAGTATAACAATTACATCGTGTTGGCCAACATTCGATGTTTCTTCAGCACTACTTTGCGGTATATACTCAAATATGTGGCCTTTGTTAGTATAGCTACGCAAATTTATATTTTTGTTTGTAAAATCTTAAAAGGGTTTAGTCTTTGTTAACTTAGTTTTCTAAAAAGTTGTATAACTAATAGCTAGTAAGCGTCATAAGTTTGTCGCTAAGAAAAGTAATTTCTAAAATATCGACTATTGTGAGTATACAATTTTGGTGCTTTTTTAATGATGAACAAATATCGAACAATTGTCACATTTCATTAAATGTATATTTAGTTACAAAGATGCATGGTTCACAGAACATTTTAAGGTAAAATTTTAAAAATAACCACATCGGCGCATTCAATGATTTTTTTCTCGCTATTATGCTTTTTTCGCTTTTAGGTTGGTTTCATCATAGTAAGTAAAAATATATATATATAATACATAAAAATTAAAATATATATGTAGGGAACAAAAATAAAAATAATAACGTAATATAATAGCTTCGACAGTTTTTTGTATTGAAAAAAAGCTGCAACTCGACCGCATATAATGTTGCCAAATTGGATGGTCTGCATATAAAAAGATGACAACATTTTACGGGAGCTTGTCAATTGTCCAATTATGTTTATTTTAGCTCCAAGTAAGTACATATCCAAAAAGGTATGCAGCTTGTGCCAGTTCTTTCATGTGATTGACAGTTGACAGCCAATTTTCAAGTTGATTTTTGTTTGCGTATGTTGCTTGATGTTCGTGTTGGATTTTCGTATTCTAAATTACATACATACACCTAATACTAGCAATACATTAAAAGACAAAACTAAAATTTGATCGTAAGTGTAACGGACTGCACCGGATACAAAACTTAGAACTTATAGAGCAAATTAACTTTCGACTTGGAATTAACGTTTTTCTGCTCCTTCTGTTGCTGGGACACAGTGTCAGCATAGCATGATTGACAGAGCTCATTAAAGATGGTTTCGTTAATTTCTGTTGCCTCAATTGAAGACACGTTCTTGTACCTGAACATAAAATGAAACTGTGTCAATATTTATTTTTAATTTAATTGCAAACGCCAACATACTTATCTCTATTGTACTTGTCCCGTATGGCCTGCGTATTTAGCTCAATTGCAGCCTTGTGCGATTTGGAAAGATGAAGTACAACATCCTTCAAGTCACTCAATTTGTAATTGGTTATTTCCTCTAATTCTGAAGTCCATATCTTCAATCCCAAAATATGTCGTGACAAAGCAAGTGCAGAAGCCGAAATAAGTGATGGCAGATAGTTCAAATATGGATCTGCATTCATTAACGATAGCTCGGAGATGTACTGTAGATTCATTAAATTGGGTTGAGTTCTTATTTAAAGTTTATTAAAGAGGTCGCTTCTTACCAACGCCAAGTACTTCAACTTATCGGGAATGTCGCAAAGAACTGAATAGGCATTAATGAACACATATGGTGTTGGAGTGCACAGATCAAAAGATAAGATTTTTAGTATTATTTGTTCCATACGCAAAACTTGGGCCTTGGTGTAGGTGTCGTCAGTAATAAAAACAAACTCGCTTACATCTGGGGGATAAATTTCCTCGTATTTCCTGAAAAGTATAAAATTAAAGGTAACAATTAGCAGGCCTATGTGTACGCAAGACACGGATCATCAAGATCGAAAGAATTATTAATTTAAGTTTTACTTACGAGGCAATATACATGGCTGCAGTGCCTACGAGCTGGAGCTTAGAACGAACAACTGACATCTGGCTGAGAAATCTATCAATATAGGATACGGATAGATACAACGTCTCTGTGTCCAAATTATACTCTTCAGAAACTTCTACCAACCAATCAACGAGTACGACACGCATCGACTGGTTAATATCATTCTGGCGGAGCATGTACTGCGGCTTTGGACGATGCTTTATCTGTAATTTGTATAAATATTAAAAAACATAAAAATTTTCTTTGTTTAAGTGTACTTGTGGGGTTATAACTTTATTATTTATTTTATATGCGAAAGATATAATAAAAGATCACTTTTCTTGCGCCTATACACCATGACTTTATAAATGTGCCATGGAAATGTTTAAAATCGAAGATTAACATTATGGAAATAAAGAAAATTGCAGGGGATATTAATGTCTGGATAGCCTGAACGGAATAAAGAAGATGGTATGGGGGTTTGCGTGCGAAGCATGTAGAGGCGAACCCCCTTAGTTTGTTGTTCAATTGATTTAATCTTAAAGATTCAAAGAAAGGTTTGCGCTCGTCTCCATGGTGCTATGTTAGTTAAACTAAATAACGATAGCAAATGTGGAAAACACGTAGCTAAGCAACAATGAAAACAAACTCACAACAAATTCAAATTTCATACAAAAAGGGAACACCATCGACATTTAACTAATTCACATATTTAACACTGATACTCACAGAGTATCATCTTATAAGATGACACTAAAGTTGGCCATATGCACCAAGAACGACCTCAATGAGTCTCTCAAGCTGCAAAAGCGTGAGCAGTACGAGGATGAGCGCAAAAAACGAATTTTTAACGCCAAGAAGCGACTGTATGGAGTAAGTTTACCACAATGATCTTCCGTTTTTAAGGAAGGGTACTATAGTTATATGAAATATAAAATAATATAAAAGATAGCGCGAGAAAGGTCTATCCGACTATCGGACACCGCCCAGACTGATATACTTTTTTTTTTCTTACGATTATTTTATCTACGTCATCGTTAGGTAGATCTGGAAACGCTGGAGCGGCAGATTGCGGAAAAAAAGAATGAACGCAATGCTCAACTTGAGTATAATAAGCGCTATGAAGAACAAGAGAGAATGCAGAAGCGACTGATTAGAGCAAAGGAATTGGAATTTGAAAAACTCCAACGAGTCGAAAACTCTGATCTAAACTACTATCGCTGCAAGTACCAACGTATGGATCAACGTCGAGAATACGATCTTAACGACCCAAACTACCTAAAAAAGGCGAAACCCTTGCGCATTGCTGACGAAGACATTACGCTGGGCATTTCAAGTGCCCAAATCTTTTCCGGCGAAGACTTATACAACAATCAGCGTAAAGCACGGCAATCAGAGCAACAGCGTGCCTGGCTAGACCAACAAGTACACGAGCGAAAGCAAGCCGAGGATGCGCGCCGCAAAGCAGACATGGTCATTATGGAACATATTAGCTGCCGAGAAAAGAAACTGGAAGAAATGGCCAAGTCGGAAAACCTAATGCGAAATCAGGTAATTCACAAGATACGCCAGTATAATGTAAACATGGCAAAGCAAAAGCAAGGGGATCGAGAGCGTGCAAAACAAGAGAAAAATGAGGACGACTTGGCCGAAATCTACAACATGCTTTCAAGCGACATGCTTACAGAGAATCCAGACGTTGCTCAGTCGCGGTCGAATCCTAACAAGAAAATTGCTTTTATGTACCGCGGAATGACTGAAGAAGAACTGCTTAATTTTCGCAAAGGCCAAGAGCAGCAATTGGCAGAAGTCAGGCAACGCAAGGCGGAGGATCAACTAATGGACAAGCAGTGGGAGCAGTACGCTCTTAACATGGAGCGCGAAGTTATGCTAAAACAGCTCGAGATGGATCGTGAACGCAGGACGCATTTAGATGCACTAATCAACACCAACTCCAAACTCGCAATTGTGCAAAGTCAGCAGCGTAAGGAGGCAAAGTTGGACTTAAACAATGTTATCTCTGATGAGTTTTATGACCAGTTTAACAAAACCTCACGTTAGATATAATTAATTCATATGCGTTTTTACTTTTTTGATCGTACTTAAGCCAAGCAGTAAAAATTATAAAATCTGTACTTCGCTTACAGTGAGTGTATGAGTAGATAGATGTCTTAACTTGTATACAGACAGCTACACACATACTCACCTATTCGAATGGCAGTGTCGTTTTATGTAGAAAAAAAAACTTCAAATTTATGTTCTTACTAACGAATAAAATAAAATTTTAACTTGTGAACTCAACAATAAGATAGCTTATGTGTAAACAGCATAGCATTCAATATTACTGCAAAGATTAAAAATAAGTCGATCGAGCTATATCTTTTGGGCTATCGGTAATGAATATTGTTGAACGATAACTTTTAAAGCTACTACGATAGGACGATTTTAGTCCCGGCAGGCATGGGCCGATCAATTATTGTATTTTATACCTATTTTTATTTAATTTGTACATAACCTATAAATAGTTTTACTAACCTCACTCTCACGGAAATTTTTCAATATATCCATTTGATATTGAACCACTTCAAAAAAGCGCTGACGATCATTACGTGGTACTATATCCTTGCCCAAAAGTCCATTAGTTGATCCATCATTGACCTTAGCTGCAACTTGGTCATTGGTATCTTCAGAAAGCTTGCTGCTGCTATCACAGCTGATGTTGGCCAGGGAACGGTCGACAGACATGGGCGACAAAACATCGGTGACAGACATCGGCGTACCATCCAAACTATAATCATGCTGTATAGCAAACTTATCAATAGAACCGCTGTACAAAATACAACATTTTTAATTAATAAAGAAATTAATTATTTTTATTGTTGTTTGAGCAGAACTTACAATTTTAAATTGGGCTCATAGCCACAAAGATTTTCCTTTTCGGCGGCATTAGGTAGTGGTTTACCGGCGCGAGGCTGCGGCACAACTTGATTCTCGCTGTTGTCCTCATAAACGCAAAAGGCTTTGAACTGTTCCACCACGGGAACTACGTTCGATTTTTTTACTCCAGCATATCCAGAGCTCTCATCCCCAGCTGCCTTAAGTTTGCCAACATCGCGCAAAGCCTTTAATTTATTAAACAAGAAGTAATTAAGACTAACAAAAATAATAACGAATATAATGCATTAAACATTAGCGTTTGCTAAACAAATCATATATGGTAATAAACAAAGCTCGCAACTAATTTTGTTAATTTTAAATGAATGCACTTTACCTGTGTGCGTCATGTTTTCGCAATTCTTTCTTTGTTTCCTGTTTGCAATAGTTTTGAAAGGGCGCGAAAATTCTTCTAGGTTAGTTTGCAATTTAAGCGCGTAATATTGCATTTTTTTTGGTGTACATGTATGTATGTATGTACATATATATACATATGTAAGTAAGATTTTTAATGTATGCATTGGATAACTATTTTATTTTTTTATTAAGGTACAAACAATTTTGTATTTTTTTCACGATAGATCTTTAAATAAGATTGTTGGAATAAGAGTTTCCAAAAAAAGAAATATTGACTGCGAAAACTAGCCAAAGTTTTTGAGACTTTCTTTTGAAAAGTGAAAAGGAAAAAGCGCCATGTAAAACTATGCAGCCGTATTGTTACATGTATGTACATATAGTACATACTAGGGTTACTCTGATATGCAAGGCGGTGCACTCACACACACACACATACACATTCATCAAGTAAAAGAGCCAGCAAAGAGAGCGAAGAAAATGAAAATGCACGAATGCTACAGTCGGTGGCAGAACAATAACTACCACCAAGCAGCAATAGCAACAACAAAAAGAGATCCCACCACTACTTCAGCTGCTGGCGCACGAACGAACGGCAGCTGCATTAGAATGCGAAATGGCTGAGGTACTACAATGAGATGGGTAATTTCACCAACACATACAATACAGGGTATACCTTTATACTTACATTTTTTCCATCGGCCACGGCGCGTGGAATATTGCTATTAAGCACAGCAAAATTGGCACGTTGCCCCTTATCCTTGCCACCGATTACAGCCAAAGGCTGTTTGGTGCCCAACATGCTCGACTTCTCATCAAGCCCTGGTACTGCGATCTTCTTTTCGTTTGTATCACGATGTATTTGAAAACTGGCCATTTTATATTATGATTTTTGTATGTTATATATTTGTTCAAATGATAAGGATTTAAGCACTTGGCGCTTTTCCTCAATTTTTTATCGAGGCTTCTTTCCTCTTCTCAGTACACTCAGTATTACTTCTTTTTTTAATTTGCTTTGTGCTTCGGTCCTTAGACGTTTTTGTTGTTAGCGCGTGTGTCAATTGTCGATCGATGTTTGTTAAGCGTTGCTTGGGTATTGCCGCCTTAAGCAGCGACGGCGTCTTCGTTCGGAGACTATTTCGTTTTATGCTTGACGTTCGTACTAACACATGCGTACCCTTAATTATAATGGCGCAAACATTGAAATAAAATGCAAATTGTACGAAAATAACATACAACACTCAATATATAAATTATATTCGACATTAACAGCACGCGCAATCCAAATTTTTTTTTATTTTTTACTTTATAACATAGTAATTTAATTTAATTTAGCTGCGCACTCGACAGACACCAAATGACAAGCAATTCGTTTTGATTTTTCTGCGCGCTGGCGTTGCTTGAAGCCGTGTATATCGATTAACAGAAACAATACGATGTTTCGATAAAATACAATACACTTATGCAATTAATAGTATCGATGTTTCTTTTAAATTAAATTTCCCTCTATTTTATAAAAAAGTTTTTTTTTCTATTTAAATTACGCGGGTAAATATTTTCCCTCAAATTTTTTTATAATGTCTGAAATTATTCAACAAAGAAGTGCGATCAAATTTTGTTTCCTGAGTGGAATAAATGCTGCAGAAACGTTGAAAATGTTGAAGAAGGCTTACGGGGACCGAGCTCTATCAAAATCAACAAGACATGATTGGTATAAATTGTTCAAAGAAGGTAGAGAACGCGTTGAGGACAAAGAGCGCCCTGGTTGACCATCGACCTCAACTGACGATGCTCACATCCAAAAAGTAAAAGAATTATTGCTTGCAAACGGTCGATTAACTATAAGGGTCATTGCTGATGAAATTGACGTATCAAAAGGATCAAGTAATACCATTTTGAAAGATATTTTGAGTCCCAAACGTGTCAAGTCTCGATTGGTAACAAAAATGCTGAATTTTCTCGAAAAACATCATCGTGTTGATGTGTATAAACGCATATTACGGGAGATGAGACTTGGATCTACACTTACGATCCCGAAACAACCGACCAATCGAGTGAATATCGTGCCAAAGGTGAGCCAAGACCGAAAAGACCGCTTCAGAGTCGCTCAAAAGTCAAGGTGATGTTGACTGTTTTCTTCGATTTTCGTCGTGTATTGCATTATGAATTCCTTCCGCACGGTCAAACTGTCAACATGGAATACTATTTGAGTGTTATGCGTCGTTTGCATAAGCTATTCGGAAAAAGAGGCCGGATTTATGGAAGGACAACTCTTGGTTTTTACACCACGACAATGAGGCATCTCAAACTGCCCTGATTCTTCGTGACTTTTTCGCCAAAAATGCAACCAATATCGTTCTGCAACCACCTTATTTACCTGATTGGGCTCCGTGTGACTTCTGGCTATTCCCAAAACTCAAAAGATCACTCCGAGGAAAACGTTTTGTGTCGATTGAAGACATTCAACGTGAATCGACGCGCGCTCTGAAGGCTATACCGGAAGAAGACTTTTTGGCATGCTTCGAGGACTGGAAAAAGCGGTGGCATAGGTGTATTATATCGGAAGGGGACTATTTTAAAGTGGACGAAATTGATTTGGAAGAATAAAGATTTTTTGATTTATACAAAAATTCCGAATAGTTTTTGGACACTATAAAGATAGACAATAAAAGTCAGACAGCTCTGGCTACTCAGGCCTTCGGCTAATATTTTAGTTATACTTTTTTAAGTTTACAGCATACCTCTGATGCAAAAGATTTATTTAAACGGCTACCACGGAGGATAACGTGAAAAAAATCCATGATCTGGCCAAATTGGGCTACGAAATGCTGCCCCATCCATTTTCCAGATTTGGCAACCGTGTAATTTGAAATAGTCACTCGCGTCAGAAATGTGAGTTGAATGAGGAGGCCGGGCCGACACGGAGGCCTACTTTTTAGACCTCGGGAAAACATGTTTTTCCGCCCGGTTAAAGTTGTTGGAACAGTGAATTAAGACTGACTATATTAAAAAATAAATTGGCATTTTCCCAAAATTTTCATTTTTCTTTATAGGCTAAGAAAATATCGGGTGACCCTCATAGTTTCCATTTACTTTTAAAGAATGTAAAAATTAAAATGTTAAAAAAAAGTAGCTTGCAATAAAATTGTGTAAGTTACTTAAAAACACCAAAACACAAGATTAGATACCATCAAAATCAACCAATAAAAAACCGAATTTTTAACCAAAAATGTTTTTTTGACCGGTCGGTCCTATGGGAGCCATATGATATAGATAACTTATTTTGATCAAATTTGGCACAGTACTTGGGAACTACAAAGAACTATTGGGAGCCAAATTATTATTTTCATAACCAAACACACCTATGGGAACTATATAATGTAAACCCTATATCAAAAAAGTAAAATAAACTTGATTCCTATTGAATATATGAATAACAAGGGATATAATCTGAAAGTTTGGTTGCTCTAGCTCTTACCATCTCTGAGATCTAGGCGTTTATACGGACACTTCGACTTTTCTAGTCAACTTGCTCATTATGTAGGTAACTTTGTGGAGTCTCCGACGTGTTCTTCTGTATGTGACCAACTCAATAAGAAATTTCGTAAAATTCTTTAATGCAAAATTTTTATTCAATTTCTACTTAAAATAAATTTAATTTCCGAAAGTTTTGGGCAAAAAAATACCGTGAACCAAAAGAATGCCACAGATATTGTAGGATATTGTATCTTTTATGTAATAATGCAATTTGTGGTTTAATATTTGATATATAAAAATTGGCATCAAATTTTTGTTTGTTTTTTATTTCCTAATTAACATAACTCATGATGGACGTAGTAGGTATACAGTAAAAAAGAAAACATTGTTAGAACATTCAAAGCGTCTTGCTTGGAATCTTTGGGCTGATTTCGCGAGTACGTGCTTGGCAATAACGATCGTCTGTGAGGTTATGTCGCAATTCGTTTGCTTGTTGCTCATATTCGTGGGCCAAGCGTTCTTGTTGCTTGCAACGAGCACGTTCTTCCTGTAGCTCCTTCTGTTCTTCGGAATAATAAATATTTCTCGATTAAAACACTAGGTTTTCAAAGCGACTTCTTACCATGGTCAGTTCAAACTGTTGTTGCAGACGCTCCAGTTCATTGTTGGCTTTGACATCTGCTTCGTATTGGCGTTGTAATTCTCCGTGCATCCGCTCTAACATCTCTTCCGTTGTCTCAGTAGTTAACAGTTTAAAGGCTGTTGTTTGTTTTAACTCCGTGCGTAGTTTTTCACATTCTTTGGACAGCTGCAAATTATTATAATAGGTTTGGCTAATTGGTTCAAATACTACATAACTATAGCAAGATTTTTGTTTACCTTTTCGCGTATTTTATTCACTTCGGAAAGTTCAGCATTTAGCTTATCCTTTTGTACGTCTAATTTATCACAGAGCTCCTTTCGCGCGTCGAGATCTATTTTTTGCATACGTAACTCATCGCGTACGTCTTCCAACTGACGTTCTAGACAGCGTATAGCAGTGCGCGATACACTGAGCTGTGAAAGCAACAAAAGTTTATGTGTTTAGAAATTCATCAAGATTAGTCACTCAACAACTAAGTTAACCTTGTCTTCCAGTTCCTCTATGGCACATTGTCGGCAACGTAACTGCTCCTTAAGTGTGCGAATTTCGCATTCCATTTCGCAAATTTGACGCCTGTAAATATAATGCTTAGCTCCAGTACATGTTTAAGACTATATGGTATGTCAGCTTACTTCGATTCGGCAGCTTCAAACTCTAGACTTTGGTTGTTGCCCTCCAGCACAACCTGGTCGTGGGTTAGACTACGATAATGATCCAATAACTCATCGCGTTCCTTTTCCTTTAAAAAGCATAATACCTAGCGACATTAACCTCAGGTACATATAGGCATGTCTTAATATAACTAAATCTTATTCCAACTTATTTACCTTTTCCATTAGTAAATCCTCAGCTTTTTTTACCTCTTCGACGTATTTCTGCAGCTGTTGTTTCATATTAGACACCTTTTTTTCAGAGTCCTCCAGTGTTCTCTGCAGAGTCTTGACTTCAACTTGTGCATCGCTTAATTTTTCCGTTAGAAGACTGATATAGGTATATTTTTAATCTTGGTATAATGCTGATAAATAGTTATGGAAAATGTTTACCAATTTTCTGCAATTGCTTCATCTCGGCTATTTTTAAGCGCAATGATTTGCTGACGCAATGTTTTACTCTCAATACAAGTTTCATTAAGTTCTGAGTCGCGTTGACGCGTCTTGACGGTTAGCTTGCTGCAGATGTTAAATGAAATATAAATAATAGAAAACAAAACATTTAACATGTATGTTCAACTCCTTCAAAAACTTTAGTTTTCCATGCAAGGCACGTTCAAATGCATATCCGCTGTACGTTTTGAAAAAGAACAACTATATAAACGTAAATACTTTGGCCATGTTTTCTTATGGTGAACTCATTGACTCTGACGGGGGCCCACGGTCAGTTTGTCAGTGTCAATTAAGTCAAACCGCTTCCCGCGCCTCCTAAGTCATCTAAACAAAGTATTTATACGATTATCTGCCATTAATGCCAAGTGAGTGTCACGCTCATGAACAGCAAAACAAGGTTCAAAAACCCGCCATAGAACCTTAAAAGCGCAAACGACACAATAACTGATATTTTTGCTCTTTACGATACTTCTTTCGGCAAATTTGTGTGTACAATTCATAAGCACAGTAAAACCCATAAATGTGTAACCCTTACCAGCCCCCGCAAACATTTATGTGTGACAAGTTAAAAGTCATTGGCGATCCGTTGATGCATTTTTTTTTACATCACTTGGGAACTTAAAGAGCTATACCCAAAAACATCAAAATAGTTTAGGGACTTTGAAACATTGTAGTTGCAGAAGTGACTGCACAAGTGCAATTCAATGAACACAACGGAAATGCAAAGGGCACTGAAGCGCCTTTTTGTTGTAGTTTCCGTAATTGAATTAAAGCCAAAGAAGTTATATTATTGTACAATTTAAAATAAAATAAAAATATTGTTTACAACGGTCGATCTTGGAATATGTACCACCGCTCTGGAATCCTACGGTTTATTGAATAATTTCTAAGGCAACCAACCTGAACTGACTGTAGCTGGCCAACTTATATTGTTGGTTTGAACTCTGTTTCATATTTTATTCAGGTTAGGTTTCACTGTACGCTTATTGAGCAAAGGCATGACGCTCAAAAGCGTCAATTCAAAAGAGCGCAATAAAGGCACAGCAAAGAGCGGCTGTGATGCTTTCATAGACTACGACTACCTGCCTCTAGCTGCTAGCTTCTGCTTACGGCACAACGCGACGCATGCGCTACGGCTTGCTCAGACATCTTTTACCTGTCCAAGCAAACAAACGCAAGCGGCCATTGCAGTCGCGTTCAAACGGCTTTCGCGGTACATATGTATAGATGTACATACAATTTCAAATGATTTTAATCGTGCGTAAAGGGCGGAATTGATTTCGACTTTAGATGTCCGTGTTGATTGTAAATTGATATCGCATGTGATATTGCTGTGGGGGGTGGACGCGGAATTAAGACAAACAATACTTGTGTAGCGAAAGATTCGGGTATGTAACATAGTCAGTGTATAAGATCTGCATAGGGACGAATAATTTGAGTTTTCTGAAGAAGCAGCGTCTTCAAACAGACACTCAAGTATTGCCTTGGTTTAGTGTTTAAGCTTGGAGTTACCATGGCATTTGTTTTGACCAGATAAAAACTTTGCCTTGGCTTATAGTGAGGGCTTAGAACCAAAGCTATTTAATTCGAAGCGTCAACAAAGAGAGGAAGTATTTGCCAGTCTATAGTTAGACAGTGCCAGGGAGTTGGAGTGTTTATATGAAACCAGTTGCTGTATTGTTGCTTTTATTTTTGTTGTTGTTGTTACAACAGCGTTAGCGGTTACCAAGAAAATCAAAATGAGGCAGTCAAACTGCGGTTGGGTTAATGTATTATTTATAGCCATTGCCGTCGCCATCAGCATCGCCTTCGCTGTACGCACAGCACCACAACAACACGAGGCAAAACAGCTATTGCTGTATGTTATAGAGACGACGACTGTCGGAAAACTGTGCAACTGGTGCAAAAGTTGCATGTTTTTCCGCCTTGGTAGCGCTTGGCTGACTAACTGCCTCCGCATGTTTCGTCACATGCAGTCGAGTTATGAATTACATAAACTCTGTTTTGATCAAAAACGAATCATGAACAGAAGATTTCTGCTTGCAGCAAATCGGACCATTCACACTTCTGCGCAGAAGTCAAGATAAATGCAAATTTGGGTCATGGTTAACAGCGTGCGCGAACCGCTTGCTAACTTTGTTTTGATTTCTTCTCTGTCTGTGTCTCTTTGTCTGTCGCTTTGGTTGTGGTAACGATGACCGCAACTTAAATTGGAACTGATTTTTAATCCAAACAACTACAAACGGGGCTGAGCCCTGGACCGTGTTTTAAGCGATGCACCAATTAAAAGAGCC